>JAUZST010000831.1:271181-285024 GCA_034779995.1 Parotocinclus haroldoi
ACACACACACACACACACACACACACACACACACACACACACACACACACACACACACACACACACACACACTTATAATTTAAAGGATCTACATTTATTAAAAATGACTGTCGTTTTTTAAATTGATATTTTCCCTTCTAATTATAAGTGGTACTTATTTATTTCTTTGTTGTTAAAATTACTTTATTGTACTTATTACTATTAATATTGTTGTTTTTTTATGTTATTTTTAATGTTAATATGATTGTTTCTGTAACTAAATATGTAAATGCTTTGGCAACACTGTATCAAACACAGTCATGGCAATAAAGCTACTTTTGATTTGATTTGAGACACAAAGAGAGAGAGAGAGAGAGAGAGAGAGAGCTGCCGAAATTACATGACAATAGAAGTCTTAACTTCATACCATTCTCCACTATCACCTTCAGTCTACAGATGTAAATCCTCTAATCAAAGTTTTTATTCTGAAGTATGAGTCATTCATTTCAATTCCATGTAGATATAATTAATATAAATAACCATATGACACATTTTATTATTACGCAGTATGTCATGCCCTGTGATGCAATTGTAAAGATTTAAGAAACAGTTGATAAAAATGAATAAAAACACATAGAACACAGTATATAACGACTGCATTTTTGTAGCTGGACTCTAACGTTACACTTAGCAATGAAATATAATAATGAAAATCTTTGGGGTTTTTTGTTTTCGCATTGTTTTGTCACTCCATATCCTATCTATGGCTTAAACTCTTTTTCATAAGTAATATACGATAAAATAATGTATTTTAAAATTAGGGATAAGCAGGAAACATACCACAGTCACATGTTCATCTGGATCTTGTGAAGACCATGTGAAGACCATGTGAAGACCAAAAGCACTCGTTTTTTCTGTTGCATTTGACGCTATGCTATTGTAACTACGACTGAGAAGGTCAATCATAACTATCCTGTTACTGAAACT
This sequence comes from Parotocinclus haroldoi, assembly GCA_034779995.1. Classification (NCBI taxonomy): domain Eukaryota; kingdom Metazoa; phylum Chordata; class Actinopteri; order Siluriformes; family Loricariidae; genus Parotocinclus; species Parotocinclus haroldoi. The sequence continues at coordinate 272,148 of JAUZST010000831.1, forward strand.
ATTTTTAGATAGAATTTCCAGTAAATCATTAGAATAGGCTTAGTGTCTTAATGCTATTAGAATGAATACCATGTGGCTATAGTTTATGCATTTGCTGATTCTGTGCTGAAATCCCAGTTGTGTTACTCATGTAAAGAGTAACAGGATGGAGTAACAGCAAGAGGAGAAACCAAACAAGTTGCCTGAAATTGCCCAAACGTGTTATGAATTGTTAAATATGTGTGTTATTAGATTTGGTGTTGAAACAGGACAGAAAATTAGATTACATTTTAAAGAGCTACAGCACGCAAATGGCAGCCATATGGAGGACTTATCCATGGAATTAATATATAGAATTAATATTCTTTATTCATTTGCTGTATCCTTCAGTTGACTGTTTCTGATTGAAGGTCACAAATCAAGTCAAATTGAATTATTCTAACAACAGAGCATTGTCTCATAGCAGCTTTACAAATGTCTAGGCCCACAGCCCTAACTGAGCGAGCCAAGGGTGACGGTGGAAAATAAAAACTCCCCTTATTGTTAAAAGAAAGACATAATTGGGAAGACCGAGACCAAAAAAGGACCCACCGTCCTTCGGCAGCCTAGATGTAATAATTAAACGAAGTTACTTTATGAATAAGTTCAGTAATAACAATAGAAATAGTTGAAATAAACAGAAGCTAAATCTAAAAAAAGAATAGAAAAAACAAGTATAATAAATCCTTTATTATTAATTAATTAATATGAATTCATTAATCTATTACAATTTAAGTATAATTAATATATAAAATATAATAATATATAAACTGCAATAAAGATCATATATATTGCGAGTGCAATAAAATCTAGAATATAATGCTATAGCAAATAAAGCAATATTATATATAATGATTTCATAATAGATATAATAACATACATTATATGAGTGAGCATTACTATCAGCATTATTTAGTCTAGTAAACAGAGTCACTAATAGGGTCTCGTGTTCCCAGCTGGAGAGTTTTGGTCAGTTGTAACTGAGTTGAAATCAGATAACACAATGCAATGCATTTGAATGGTAAGTGTGTCTGCTGTCCGCTGTCAGAGGCACTGGTAATTATTCCAGACAAACTGGTTTATATCAAAAATAAGAATGGTAAAACCTTACCTACCACCAACATACCAGAGCAATGTTTCATACTCTCTGGAGACACAGTCACAAAAATTCTAAACATACCAGCACGATTCAAATGTAACTCCTACTTGGGCATCACCTAATACCAACATGTTTTGATATATCTGTAAATAAATATGTCACGAAAAACTAACACTCACTGGACAAACGGATTTTGGATACTGAATTATGCAACACGGCGTTTATGGACGTTACAACTTTTTATACTGACCTCACAAACTTCAATAAACAAGCACCGATGTAAATTACTGTATTTTTCTTACAATGATCCAAGATATAATAAGCAACACAAATAGATGCAGAGCCTCATGCAAGGAATATAAGACGCATGTTTCTAAAGCCCCTACCAGCTCTGTAGAGCCCCTCGTTTGTGCACAGATGCTCATCGGAATGTCGTAGTTTCCATCGTTGTGGTCTTTACAGCAGATCAATGGTTTGGTTTACAATGGGTTGCCAATGGAGGGAATCGGGAGGCACACCTGAACCGCATTCCTGCATTTCTTGATCTTAGCTGGATGTGTGTGTGTGTGTGTGTGTGTGTGTGTGCAGTGTAACCATACCCAGTTCCCCTGTTCTACCAAGTTCTACCCTGTTCTGCAGGTTCTTTCCTGATTCAGTGTCCTGATTTTCCTACCTGGAGCTGTGCGATCCACTAAGAGAGGTGGAAACTCATAAACTGTGATGGAACCGGAATGAAGAAGACGGTTATGGCGATAACAGAGTATCTTTAATGACGAGCGTGCGGACGGCCAAACCGAGTGCACATAAAAGCATTTGCTAATGCAGGGCAGTGAGGGTAACGTGCACAAAAGCGTTTAGCGAGCATTTAGTAGTGTCCTACGCACACTTCCTTTTCCGGCACTCACCACTTTGTGTTTCACTCGTGAGTAAGTCTACAGTATTTTTAAGCCTGTGGTGAGGTTTGTCATTTAAAGATGGTCCAACCACCGCATGATGTACCAACACAAAGGTACACACCAGGAGCATGATAACCACGTGTATACAAAAGTAACATTAGCAAAGGCCTGTAGCCACAGGTCAGTCGGGCCGACTAAAACCAGACAGGTCATTAAGTATCTGATCATTGTTTTTTGACGCACCTGTGAATGATCGCAATTTGCTTTGCAGCATTCGGTCAAACTCCTCGGTCAAGCAGCATTTTCAGCCAATCCTTGTTTTCATGGTGAGCAACCATACTTTATAGACTGACAGATAAACAACATCTTGAAAGGTCCATGGCTAACTGCTAAAATTATATATGTATATATAGTGTCAGAAAAGGGTTGTGCTTAAACTGTGAGGTCACTTTTAAACGGGCGTCAGAGTTCAGGAAGACAATTTAATTTGGGTGCTGAAGTAACTTATTTGACCGAGAAAATATCATCCATGCAAAAGATTATTGTACACAAAATTATTGTAATCTCGTTTGAGCTCAGCTTTGACCTGAAACAAAAAGCTGTAGAGTGAGGAAACATGCACTCCATCAATTCACATATTAATTACATGATAGGGTCATTAAACCATCTGATTTTAATAGCTGCGGTATGACGGTGTGATGTTGGTGCCACGTGGAAATATAAACCCTTACTCTTACAATAAATTCGGATTAACGTTTCTATTCACGTGCTTCACTGTTTCCTATGGCATGGATCATACCAGGTTACTCTATATCGCCCCTAGGTGTAACTGAGTGAACTGCATCACAAATCGGCGGCAAACCCGTGCGACATCTACTGGCCTATTGGATTACTGCAACACGATCTGTGAGTAGGGTAATGCGATCTTTTCAAGTTTAAACTATATTTGGTATTTATTACATTATATTACAACTATGGCTATATTAATAATATTACAAATAGCACCGATCACTGGTAGAATCTTTTTAAAAAAGGCTGTAATCAGTTTCAAAATTAAACACCATGAACATTACACTGCACACAAAAATGAGGGGATATTTCAAAATGAATATGAATGAGCCTTCAAAAAGCATTTGATTCGATTATGAATTTATATGATAAACCACAAGTCAATAATTCCAAATTAATATTTTTGGAAGCCAAACACAGCTACTGCTATTGACAAATAATCATTTGTGTTTTGCAAAATGTACCAATCTGTTATTATTTCAGTTTGTTTCTCTGTGAGCAGACAAGCGGCTGAATAAACATTTTTCAATTCAGTTCAATTCAAATGTATTTCTGTAGCGCTTTCTACAAGGGAGCATTGTCTCAAACAGCTTTACAATATTATGTTATCTTAAAAGGCCAGTCCCAAATTGAGCAAGCCTAGGGTGACAGTGGAAAGGAAAAACTTCCTGAAAGTGGTAGGAAGAAACCTTGGGAGGACCAGGACTCAAAAAGGGGACCCGATCTCCATGGGCGGCCTAGATGTTAATTAAATAAATATGTATTAAGTATATTAAATTATAGCAAAATTAGGTAAGTAACAATTTAAATCAATAACAAATCAATAATACAATTTAAATTAGTGCTAAAATAAACAAACTACATTATAAAACAAAATAGATTATAAAATGAGTGCTCAGTGGGAGGTCCTTAGAAGCGCATCGTCTCCTAATGTCCAAACGATGGAGGGAGTTACTGCACTCTGGTGGGACTGGTTTCTGTTGACGAAGACCAGTATTGGTGATGATGAGCCGGAAGAACATCTACATGTGAGGTGCCGGAACTGGTACCGGAACATCAGCTCTGAGAGAAAAGAGAAAATGTAGTTAGGTGCACAGAGTCTATTATCCATTACTGATGCAAGGTGCAGCATGAAAACTCCGGCAGCACTAACTATAGCAGCATAACTAAAGGGAGAGAACCAGAAGTTAACACAGCCAAGAGGCAAGAGCCAACCTGAGCCATGTGTCATAGTCTAAATCTAACTAAAAACCTGAGTAAATAAGAATGTTTATAGCCTTGACTTTATGTTTTTATGTAGAATAAACCTAGCAGTCTTTGTGGGAATCTCATTTTTGCCTCTTGCTTCATTGCCTCTTTGTACTTATGTATTTAGCCAATACTCAGAGCTTATAACCATACATAAGGATAGGCATGCTGACTGATTGTCAACTTTGTCCAAGGGTTACCCTCCTTCTTTGCCACCACAGATCAGTACAATGACTGCAAAATGGCTTCTGCTGACCCATGTACATTTGTCTCTAATCGTGTCCATCATTCATGAACAAGACCCAAAATAACTTGTCCACTAGGGGTAGGTTTCCTTGTTTCACTTGAAGTGAACACCCCACACTTTTCCAACGAGTACCTTGCTAGCTAATTCTCATCCCAGTTGCATCACACTTAACACTTAAGTGCCTGCTGAAGATCTGCTTCTTTTGGTGCAAAAAAAACAATGTCATCATCGAATAATATCATGCAAATAATAGAGACATCATATTGCATATGATAACATACTTGTATGAGCATTGATAATCTGTCTGTGAATACCACAAACAAGATTGGACAGAAGATGCACCTTTGATGGAGTCTAATGACCACCACAAATGGCTTTGTCCTAACAGCAAGTATGTGCGAACAACTCCACCTACATTCATGTAGAGAGTGGATTGCATGAAGTAGTGACCCCAGAACCCTGATTTCCTGCAGTGTTCTCCACAACATATGCTGAATTATACTATCATATGCCTTCCGCAAATCAAAAAATGCACAGACTGGATTATCATACTCCAATGATTCTTCAAAAAACAGTGTAAGAGAAAGGAAGTGGCCCACTCTTCTATGGCCTGGACAGAACCTGCATTTTTTATATGTAAGCTCATGAGCCACAGTGTAAAGGGTGAGGGTTGGGCACGGTGGATGGAAAGCTCTGGTTTATAAATATGCTAACCAAAAACTTGTCCCAAATCTTATTGATCTAACAATAACTCCAACCAGTTCTAACCCTACAGCTTATCAAAGGTTTGTTTGTGCGTATGTGTACAATTTGTGTAGCATATTAGTTCATAAAGGAAGTATACTTCACAAACTGGTCTTGAAACCAATAGTATGCAAAAAACTCAACTGGACATCTAGTACTGCACATACAAATTATTTTGCATTCTTGTTGAAATCTGAAAAAGAAATCTGAACCAATCAGTTTGCTATGCTCGATTCAGATGCTAAGTGTGGTCAGATAGAAGGACTTGCAGTTGATTCCTAAAAGTAGTCAATTCTCAGATCCCAGCCATTGGCTCCACACTTTGGTGTGAATTCCACAGAAACATATTGCTTGAGCTCAAGCTCAAATGCAGATGAAGCTCAGAAAGTAGGAGGTTCTGACAAGGTAATTTTAATTTCAATGCAAGGAAAGCATAGAACAAGGTAAACATTTAAAACGTACCTTAACAAACACAATAAAACAAAATTATGCCCATACTCCTAAACATAATAATGTCAATCATCCAAAGGTGTTAGAATCAGGTTTGGTCAATTTTGGAAATGTTTATTTGGCCAGTGTTAATCTCACTTGCATGCCATGAGCATAATTAATTATTACATTATTAATATAAACAGCCAGTTTATTTAGTCTATTTATTCTGTATCTGTGCTGTACCTGCACATTGTGGCAATACAGTACATGATATGTTAAAGAAGCTGAGTGGGTTGTTCTGCCATTTATCCACACACAATTACCAGAAAAGCATCTTGTGATATAAGGAGTTTCAATCTTGTTCCCTATTTATAGGATATTCTAACTACAGTTAAATCGTGATAAACAGAATGATTACTATAAAAAAATGTTACATAAAATAATCAACTAAAATATAAAACAATATTTAAATACAATACACTGTCAGGGAGGAAGTAAAGGTGGTTTGGCAATATAGAACGTTTAACTCTTTCAGAATAAATACTTACTTGATTTCTAATGTTTACACACAGGAAAGGGGGAAACACACCATCCTGCACAAATGCATAGCAGGCATCCAAAAGAAAACAAAAGATAAACTCTTTAGTCTAAAACTAATTTTAAATAAATCCATTTAAGTATATAAACCTTATGCAAACTAAAATAAATGAACTATTGAACAACTCTGATCTACGGGCCTCACCACTTCATAGACAATAAAATACATAATTAATGCAGAGAGAGAATAGAAAGGAGGAAACTAAATTCTTTTTTCTGCCATACTCAGTATTTGGTAATATGAATGTTCTTTTTGAGATGGGGGTAACAGTCTGGTTGCCTTGAAACAGGCCACTCTTTGCCATAAAACAATACAGTCACACATTCACACACACTCTCTATGCAGACCCTTGTCATTCAGACTAGTGTCCTGAGGGGCCTGCTTGTCTGTCTGGTCTATGTTAATGGAGGCATCAGAAGGATGGCCCTAAGCCCAAATCTCTAATAAAACCCATGTTTGGATTACTGTGTACACAGTCTATAAGAGAACGATTATAGTTGTGAACTGTGGAAATACAGTGTGTTGTGATCAAGATTTACATTTTAGCCCCCAAAATTGTAAACTGCTGAATAGAACATTATAATATGAATGTAAAAATGTCATCACATATAAAAATCAGAATTTTGGAACAATGCTCAGTTGGAACCTGGAACCTAGTACAAGTATTATAGGAAAATGTGAAAGGTTGTGGGAAAATATCATATACAGGCAAGCATATGCCCTAAACAGTGCATCAGCCCTCACAGAGATAGGCAGGGAGCGCTGCTGCAGTGTCAGGAGATGATCCCCATGTTTGACCTCTTTCCCCTCAGGTATGACCAATCATGCTTGTGTGACACATAAATATACTGCTTACAAAAATGTATTCAACTGCAAATGAAATATCAAACTAATGAAATATGCCCTAATCTTTGTGAGCAGTGTACCACCCACAGACTGCTCAAGTCAAATACAAAAAGGGAAAGTTCTTTCTATCCTGATCACAATTGCATACGGCCCTAGCACAATGTGTAGCATGAGGCAGGATCCAACCCTAAATTGTGTGCCATTGCAAGGCACATGAACACACACTCACACTGGGACACTTAGAAACATAGAGATGCCAGCTAACGTGACACGTGTCTTTAGAATGTGATAGGAAACCCATTCAGACACAGAAAACAGTATATAGGAAATATATTTACAAATATAATCATGTTTCACACTGGTTCATGAGGCGTGTTTGTTAGCAAATTAAATGATAATAGTTATTTTAATATTAATCCTTCTCAGCCTAAAAGCTATATTTAAATTAACCATGTTGATTTGACTATGCAAGTCCAGTGTGCTTGAATTAAATTCAGCTCTGAACGGTTCAGGAATGGTTGATCACTGTATTGTCATTTTATTACAATATTTCACTTAATTAGTATGATATCAACCTTATTGCCTGTATGACCCAACCAGAGTTTTATTTTGTCAAATGCTGACATCAGCTTATTGAAACCTTTTTTTTTCCATTCTGAGAAACAGATGCTAGAACCGAAACAGCTGGTCAATATGTTAAAGGTATAATGGGTTCATATAAGTTGTTTGCAACTATTGTATATTTTTTATTTGTTGCCAGCTCCCATTATTAACTAATTAGTCCCTATTACAAGCCAGGTAGCAATCTGGGATGGTGACCTAACATGTCCAAATCAATGCACTAAGGAGGTGGGTGCTGACTTCCCCCTTCTGACCACAACAGCTCACAGATGCCTAAAGAATGGCTATTATCACTCTGATTGATAGAGGGAAGGGGAAATGCCACCCCTCCCACCAATACAGCAGTGCTGATTTACCTCTCTTGGACTTCTGGTCATAAATGGTCAAGACCAAAAGCAGGAAAATGCTTTTCTGTTGTGCCATCTTTAAAAGCTTATGACATGTAATGTTGCCCTGTTGGATTATTTGTTGTAAGTAATGCATTTACGTTTGCTAAAGGTTAGTTATTATTGAATTGATGATTATTGAAACTAAAGTGAAAAATGATTTTTTAAAATTATTTACATAGCGAAATTGTAAATATCGTATCAAATGCATTACAGTTTATAGACCCTGTGTGAGTAATTTATTAAAACTTCAATCTTTCCAGTAACGTAGTTGAAAATGTACTTTACTTCTTAAGTTTCACCAAAACTGGTTTATTGTTGCATTTCTGTGACTCTGGATAAGCATGCTAACCTAATAGCATATGAATACATGGCTGGGTAGGAGTCAGGGGATTATTCCCACAAATGACCTCCCCTTCCTCAAAATTAGCCAGTCATGCCTGTGTGATGATGAATGGAACTCCAAACCCAGGTCATAATCATACTTAACTAGCTAAATGCTGCTACTCTAACCAATAACTTATTTATTTTTTATTTATTTATTTATTTATTTATTTTAGACCTTGCCATCTAGTATATTGTTATTATTATTATTATTATTATTATTATTATTATTATTATTATTATTATTATTATTATTATTATTATCAATAATAATAATAATAATAATAATGAGTAAACATGTGGAAGAAAGTTCAGTGGCTTGGTTATAAGTAGAATATCTTGTACTGAGGTTGTACTTTATCATACATTTTATATTAATCAGTAGGTTATTTGGAACTATTTTATTTTTTTTACTGATTCTGCATTCTTTTTTGCAACATAATGGATGAAAAACACCCTTAAAAGCTGTTCTCATCTTCTTCACAAGCCCTCATGTATGACCAGTCAATTATAAAAGAAAAATGAGTGTCCAGTGTCTGATCTTTTGTATTGTCTGAGTTCCAATAATGTAAACAAGAAACTATAAAATGCAAGAAATGACTTGGTAGCATCTGGACATATTTATTAAATACAAAGCTGCACTTCTCACACATAATGTCCCTAATATACATATTCATTCAAAACATTTTAGCTTGTAGATACTTCACACTCAATTTATACTAAGGTAAAATGGATATGTACTTGGTTGGGAACAAAAAGAATTAATTACAGTTTGCAGAGGTATTCATTTATTTTATTTTTCTGAACATAAATTATATTCGATGGTGAAATTATCTGTATTGCATGCAGTTTAGCTTCAGTAAATCTATTCTATTTAATTATTGTAACATAATTAAGTTCCTTTTCTATACCAACGTAACCCAATTCATGGTGGCCAGGTTTGGGACGGCACAGGGTGCAAGGCTGTATCAAACCTAGACAGGGTGCCAGTCCAATGAACACACAAACTTACTCAACTCGGACACATCGGAAACGAGCTGACCTAATGTAAGTCATTGAAATGTTGAAGGAGACTGAGGAAAACATGTAAACTGCATACAGGAAGCAGCCAACCTCACACTCAAACCTGACTCTCTGGAGCTGTCAAGCAACCGTGCTAGCATCATGCCACCCACAGACTATTTTCAATTTTCAAATATTTTCTTCATAAATGCACTTAAATCAAGAAGGTGTAGTGATCGGATTGACTGAACCTGCCCTTAGCAATAAAGTTGTAAGACAGTTCACCATGGACTGTGCTGGCCTAGCAGGTAAGATACTGGACTCGGGTCCAGGAGGTCCAGCGTTTAAATCCCACCTCTGCCAAGCTTCCCCAGTTGGGTCCTTGAGCAAGACTCTTAACCCACAACTGCTTGGACTGTAGGATTGTATCAGTTGTAAGTTGCTCTGGTTAAGGGTGTCTGCTAAATGCTATAAATGTAAATGGAGACTCCTGTTTTTGGATATAGGCTAGGATAAAATTCATAAACCCTTAGATTTCTTAACGAGGGGAAAATAGCCTTAGTCAATTTGTATTTTTTAGCTTTTAATATAGCTAAATAATTAATTATTCTACATAGTTTGAACATAAAATGACCAGTTCAGGTAAAACACATGTCCAACATATTACATGGAAGAAAAACAGCGAAAGTACACGAGCAGTACAAGGAGATGTGGTTTAAGAACTGGTGATGCTTAAGATTGCAGGGTTTTCTCAGTGCATATGGTCATTACGCATGCTGCTATTAACCTAATAGATATGCACTAATAGATATGCACTTTTTAAATGTATGTATTGTATCTCCTTTTTCGGGTGAGGCAACCCATCATGCAGTGAGTAGAGGAAGCATATGATAAGCTTGTTGAGTGCTGAGTATCTCAGTGGGACGCTAAGCTGTGTTTATGATACAGCACTACACTAATGATGAAGCTAATGTTGGTGCTAAACACTAAAATTCTCACCTGCTTCCTCATTCGCTACAATATTAGATACTGGAGAGTCTGGTAAGCACCTGGGCCATTTTCCCCAGGCAAAGGGCTGTGTATTAGCTTGTGTTCATGTGTATGCGAGTGTGTGATAAGCACCTGAAGAGTCAGTGAAAAAGATCACAATCACTTCCTGTGGCACGCATGCCTGTCTTAGCGTGTGTACACGTTTGCCTCTGTGTGCCTCTACTTGCGTGTGTGTGTTTTTTGTTTTTTTTTTGCAGATTGTTAGAGTTGTTTTTGAAGGACAGACTCCACTTGTCAGATTATGCCACATTTCCATTTGACTTTCATAAGCTGTTTACGGCTCACAGATTGCACGGGTAGCGCCTCTCCTGTGCCTAGGCCTTTACATATGTAGCTTTCTAAAACGACAACGCTGCCCGGCTTAAAGCAATAAAACCAATCCAACTAGACTATCTATTGCAGTAATACAGGTATGAAGTCAGAATATGGAAAGGTTCATAAATGCCAAATGCTACAGCACAGCCTGTTAGATGGTCTGTAATTTCCGACACGCTCCTGGTCTACACATAGCCACACATGCACACAGATGTACCACACACATTTTAACAACTTCCACCAGTGCTTTTATGGGTGTAGTTTACACAACGTCCTATAAGAATAAGACTAATGAGTACTGTGTTAATGGTGGGTGTATGCACAATTTGTATGCAACTCTGGGTGCATGTGCTTGGTGTGTGTTTAAGTCAATGCAGTTGTAATGGTTGTAGTTGTATATTCTGATTTTTGTTCAGTAATGCACCAGTCCTATCTATATGGCCTGAAAGGAATTCTTGGATGAAAGTCCTGCATGAATCCCATTTAAAGGCACACTGCACTCTCCACTGGATTAACATTTACAGAGCATCTAACTTGGCCTTTTCACCTCCAGGACAAACACACCAAATTAACTGCTCTGACTTTTCCAAAAACGGATCACCAGCGCTCCCATTGAATCTCGACTAATAGACCCTCCATTACAGATTAGAAGCTCTCTATTACCAAAGCAATTAAGCATACTTTGATTTTAACCTACAGGTCGAACAGCATTACAGCAAAGTTTAAGCTGTTAGGTGTCTGTGATAGGTATTACGCACCGGTGCTGAGACTGCGGTTTGATATTGATTTTACGATAGCCTGGTATGATGATTTATGGAGTGCTGGTGTCAGTATAACAAGCTGAAGGACACACAATATCATCTTCAACATCATTAAAATTCAGACGCTTCTCCGACCCAGTGATCAACTGCTGCTCACTAGCAGGGAAAAAGACACATATATGAAACAGACACACACACAAGTAGCCAAAACATAATCATATTATACATTATATAATACATATGCAATAATTTTACCTATTTGTATACACAATTTCATACAAAACGTAAACACACATAGGTGACAAAGCAGAAGAAAACACTACTGGACCATGTTTGACCATGTTGGCTTTCCATGAAGCTTCAATAAGTTACTGTATAATGCTGTTCATATATGATATCTTTAAAATAGCTTACCTTTTCTTAAATGCAGTAATTTTTAATAAACGCGCTGGATTTATGCAGTTTTTGTTTAGCGTGCGTGTTTTGATGTGAATGAGAGAAGCGTGTTTTAAAAAGGGGGCGCACCACGCAGCTGAACGCATCTGGGAGAGAGCGGCATTCTTCCGAGCGCCATTGAATCTGTGGTGCACTAGAGCCCCCTGTGGGCAATGTGACAAACTGCAACAGGCACAGATGGCCAGAAAGGTGGGTAAAATGTAAATATTTATTTGTAAACCATTTAAGAAGGTATAGAAATCACCCACACATGGCGTCCAATATGTTTCTCCTGACTACTGCTTTAATGTTACCATCTGCATTTATTAAGTTATGAGAGCAGGTTCTTTCCGAGAATATGCAATGTGTGTATAGAACGAACGCGCGTTTGAGGCTGCTTTGTATACGATTTCTGCTGCTGTGATTATTTCCGAAAGGAGGACGAAATGGTCTGTTTCTTTAATGCGACTAAGTGCAAGATGCTATGCAAATGAATATCATGACGACTAAACACCTCTCTCTAATGACTTAACTAGCTATTAATTTTCTGTCACGTCACCATTATTAATCACATTAGCATTTCTCGTAAGGATAAAATGAGGTAGAACATAGACATGTCAAGTCAGCATGGAAGAGTAGATTTAGAAAACAGCGTGATTAGAAGGAATGTGATCATTTAGACGTTTAGACACTTGCTATAGTGTAATTTCTGTCTATAATTTTGCATCTGTATTTGTTGGTGACTAGTTTATGTGTAGTTGTGAGGACCTTTCCTGTTGTTTCCTTTCCACAAGGATAGTAACATATGACAAAAAACTGCACATTTGTGTCTAAGAAACGAGGATAAAATGAACGATGTTGTCTTAATAAGCTTCATTACCATTCGATCAATGGAAAGTCCTAAAAACCTATCGTTTTGAATGGAGTGTTTAGAGGTGTGTGTGTGTGTGTGTGTGTGTGTGTGTGTGTGTGTGTGTGTGTGTGTGTGTGTGTGTGTGTGTGTGTG
>JAUZST010000831.1:295485-346158 GCA_034779995.1 Parotocinclus haroldoi
AGAACAAACAAATAAAACAAATGTATTCCTCAAATAAAACAAATATACTGCTTACAGAAATAAATACCCCCTAATTTTTGTGAGCTCTGTACATTCCACATACTTACTATACTATTTACATTCTATTACAGAAGCTATTATAGTTTAAGCTATGTTATAATTGTGAAATTAGTATATGAAATGGAACTGTATTTGAAATATATCTGAAAATGGCTTGCACTCATGGCTTGTTTAATTATAAATAAAAAAACAAATAGTAACATTATGCATTTAAGCTCATGTATCAAGCATTTAAAATATTGCTAATTGTAGTAAAAATTAGTAAAATGTTTTTTAGCTTTTTAATGTCGTTTAGAAAAGGATGATATATGCACTGATGCCCCATTCAGTATATACAGTGCAGTGCAAAACTCGCCACCATTAGATTAGATATACCATTATAATGGTGTAATGGCCATATATATTTATTTCTCAATGGTTATGCAGTACTGCAAATCTGCTATAGTGATAAGTATTTAGCGTGACCTCACCTTACACTCCAACAATAACAAAGCAGTCTCATCAGGATGCCAAGTTGGCCCTTTTACAGTCTGAAGAAGCTAGATCATGAAGGGTCTTTTTGGAATGGTAACAACAAAGAAACCATTTTTGGAAGGGGGACGCCTGAATATACTGAAAAACGGCTAAGATATCCAAAAGCTCACAAATATTGGCGTGAAGATCAATGAAAGAGTATTATGAAGTGACAAATGCAAGTTGGAGATTTTTGGGTCCAGTTATTACCAGTGTGTGTCGTATATGGTTATTAAAGCACTGCTAAAACTACATATCTAATGGTGGTCTATGATTTTTGCACAGTACAGTTTGCCTGTATCCTGTGAATTCTGGAGATGGGCCCAGGATAAGTATAGTTTAAACATGAAAAAGATATATAGAGGTAAATGTTAGAGTAAAAAAACAATAATAGATATACTAACATTAATGTGGACATTTTCATTTCAGATCAGAATTTCTGATGTATTAACTGTTGTATTAATTGGAAAATCAGGTTTCAAATGAAGTGTGTGGATGTTAAATGTGCCATGGGCCATAAAAATGTAATGACCAATACATATTTATATGCACTCTTCACAAAAATAAGGGGATATTTCAAAATGAATATGAAGAGGATCCCACAAGAACTTCTGGACTATCTGATCATGTCCATGTCCCATCACTGTCGGTGATTTTTGGCAGTGAGTCTTGGGTGACCATACACCCTCCTGAACAGTCAAAGTGTCTGAATGAATATGAATATGTCACTTGCCATATAATAACTTGCGATAATTGAGTTTGCATCTCATTTGCGTAATCAAACAACCTTCTTTGACTTTTCATTTGCTTTTTTGATTTTGTTTGATGAAATAAAATCAAATGCTTCCCTTTCCAATTGCTTTACATTCATTTAGAAATGTCCCCTAATTTTTTGTGAGCAGTGCATCTGTTAGCGAAGGGCTGTATCCAAAATAGACCTGAATTTGTTATACCATATATCCTACATACTGTGAGCACTGTTAGCTAATAGGGAACAGAACTGGAACAGAACTATTCAGCTCCGTAAACCCACTTTGTGAGATACCAGCTGGGGTGCATACCTAGTAAGGTGACTATTTAGCATTAAAAAGATTTCATTATTGTAGTGACGAATTTTTGGGAGCTCTGTTTTGGAGAAGTCACAATAAAATGTTGGGATGTTGTCTCTGCGTAGAAACTTAAGGCAGCTCTCAGTCAGCAGATGACCAACGGAGATGGCGAGCAAGGCAGAGCTTCCAGCCAGACACCACCTCCAGTTCCACCACCAGTCCAACCTGCAGCCGAGGAGACGCGTCCACGGTCACTACAGCAGCCTGCCACCTCAACTACAGAAACACCTGTGCGCAGTAGCTTTGTTTATATGAGCGTACTTCAGGGAAACAGTTTGGTCATAGTACAGAAAGCTTGACTGAATTACACACAATCATATTTACAATTGAAAGTAATGCAAATGTTTAATTTTACATATGCTGCACATAAATCTTTCCAAAGCTTACTTACCAACTCAACCTGCTCATTGGCTTCTTATTTAAAACTGCACTACCCTGCTTATAGAGTGAATGTTTATCGTATCGTTTAATAGTGATATAAGAACTGTTCGATCATGAACTGGAGCCTGCTCCAGATCTGACACAATTTTAAGATTTAATTGGGTCAGCTTTGTTGTCAATTAATGCGCAATGTCTCCGGTGCAGTAACAGCAGGCTTTGACTTTGTCTTGTGATCTTGTGGAAGATTTATGTTGTCAATTAACATCCAAGGGCTCTGTAGCTTTGTAACTGAGTAGCTGATTTTTCATCGTATTGAATTAGAATATGGGAACGAAATAAGTGCTGTGTGTACTCTGTCTGTAGGCATCGCCAGCCCCTCCTTCACAGCACACACCGAGCACAGGTGGACGGCGGCGCCGGTCGACCGCTGAAGACCCTGATGAAAAGAGACGGAAGTTCTTGGAGAGAAATCGAGCAGCAGCATCTCGCTGCCGACAAAAACGAAAAGTGTGGGTCCAGAGTCTGGAGAAGAAAGCCGAGGATCTGAGCTCCATGAATGGACAGCTACAGGTACACTAAACGCTGCAGTTGTTTTTACACACAAGCAGTAAAGTAGAGAAAAATATAGCTGAGAAGTAAAGTCAAATGAATGAATAATTTACTGCGCACAATTTACAATAAGAATTGATTATCTAGAGAGATATGGTAATGCTGATTAAATCATACATTAAGTGTTTGTTCAGTAATCCCTGCATACTGTGGGCACCTATAATGTTCAAATATTTAGATCTATTCAGCTGACTCCCTCTAAATTAAATGTATCATTATTGCACCTACAATAAGTGCTATTACTTGATCCATATTATAAAACTGAAGCATTTATATGAGCTTAAATTTAATGGTAGTTTATGAAGCTTTGAATAAGCAATAACCAACACAGATTGTATTTCTATTTAATATGTTCCCACAGTGGGTAACACATTTAGTTTGTCTCTTTTGTTCGTAATATGAATTAACAGAGGTGAGTTTTACTCTTTTATTGCGAAGGCAAAATAATTTAATATTCATGTAAATATTTATGACTGTAGAATTAAGGTCTTCATGCCTTGATCCTGTGAAATATTCATAGTTTGGGGCTGTATCCAAACTGGTTCACTACTGACTGTTCCCTACATTATACATTATATTCTGTATATTATATGCTATTTATAGAAACTGAACTGTGGTGGTAAGTGACTCCTTAATATGTCACATAAGAGCACAAATGCTCTCCATCGCTGAGTTATTAGCTTCGCACATGGTGTTGCTTACAATCAATGTTTCTTATTGGGTTTAAATTCTTATACCTAATAACATACATTTTGTGTTTTGCATTGAAAAAGGACAATACTGGTAGTTGCTGATGCTTTGGCAAACAAGAAAAAATACAGTAATGAAAACAACTGAATTATTAAAAAGTAATAAATGAATTCTGTTGAAGGGTAAATGGCTTCTATGGTGGTGTAGTGCTACTGTAAAGGAATCTGTTTCTTTAGGGTCAAATAGGAGCTAGCAAAAAAAGAAAGGTTTTAGCCGTCTGACAGCCCTAATTTTGAAAAAAAATGATTTTAAGTTAGGTGTTTATCCAACCACTAGTCAGCAGTTTGTCCAGTTTATGGGAGATGCTGCAATTACATTTGTTAGTAGCTACTAAATAGCAGAAGAGCACAATGGCAGCTAAGGAATGAAGATGGTGTATCTGCCGAGGCTGAGATTAGCTGCCAACTGGCTAATAAACCTAGCCTAGAACTTATTACCCACGTTCTTAATATACACAATGAACTAGCTGGTCCTGACGGCAACAATATAATATATGCAATATACAAAAATGTAATATAAGTGCAAAGAACACCTACAGGATGTATTAAATGAAACAAAGAGCATTTTGATCAGAAGAAAATTTTTGTGTGACTTTTGAATGGGAAAAAAAAATATTTATATAAGAGACAGATGATGAGGGGGTTGAAAACAATAATAATAATAATAGGCGTTTTTTATTATTATTGCAGGTATTAATATTGCATTCATGATAATATTGTTACGGAGGATAATAATAAAATTATTGTGCACATAATATTTAATAATAATAGCAATAGTATTTATAATAGTATTTGTAATAATAAATGATTAAACATTTTTAAAAAAAATGGAATCAATACACTTTTAATCAGATGCTGCTCTCACTCATGCTGATTTCTTTTCTCAATTTTGGTGCTGCCATTAGTGCTAATATGTTCTTACTGTGAAGACATTTTCTTGACATAATGACGAAATTGTTAATGAATATTAAGAAATGTTTTGTTATGACAGCTATCTGTATGTGTGTGTGTATGTGTGCGTGTGCGTGCGCATGCTTGTGTGTGCGAGAGAGAGAGAGATAAGCGTCCTGCATTGATATATCCTTGTCAATAAAGACATTTCCTCCAGATGTCATCGGCACACAAGCGTGTCGTCTCTTCTGTCTGTGCATTTAAGAGCTGGCCCTGGAACTCTCCCAGGGAAACCCATCTCTTTGAACCGCCATTTTGCGGCAGGTAATTAGGATCCGCTCCTGACAAGTTCGAAACAGTTCACGTAACTGTTGTCTCTGCTGATAGGGACGCACTAAGCTACGAGGCGACGTGTTCCAGACAATTTAATGAGATGTGCCGCTGTTTATTTGCATGCTGTCTGTCCTGTTTGTCCATTAAAGGGAGGGGTCTCCAGGGGAGTGGGTGGAGGAGGAGAAAACGAGTGTAATTAATTTGTGATGGAGAGTCTGGCGGTGGCTGCCTATGAAATTGTTGCAACTCTGCATAGGGTTAAACGAAAGAGGGAAAGAACGCGGACAGATGACAGGAGGTGGGGCGAGATACAGCCATGGCAGGGAAGGAGGGTTGTAAAACAGTGAGTGTTACTGCGGACACTGGTTGTACAACACGAGTGTGTACATTTCTATGCAGTATGCTAATCAGTGCCATTAGGGTGTTGTAATGTTCTCTGCCTGTCCCATTAGTTGTGCTGATCAGTGTACAGAGCTCTAATGATGGGCGATTACTTTGACAGCATCCATAACGGGATCTTTAACGAGGTGTGGGCGCCAGCCGGGCAGCATGCTGCACGTGGACTGTGTGTGTTTTCCATTTATGTGAGCAAAAACAATACAAGCAAAGGGTGTATTTTGTCTTTCATCTCCAAATCTGTTAAGCTGTTCTAAAAGGACTAAGATTTAGACGTGGTGTTAGGAAGGAACCCAGTCACTGAACAGATACATTTGGATCTGTTTTCGTACTAACAGCTCAATTGTTACTTTTTACAGAGTCCACGTTCGTCCCTGGAATTCCCCCACTCATTTGAATAACTGTGCATTTCTGTCAAAAGTAATTATGTGCATGATGCCAAGATGATATCCTGCTCTCCCGTTTTGACTGTAGAAATGTTTTATGAGCAGAGGAGAGACAGAGGTGGCTGGGTGGTGGTAAAAAGGTGAAATATGGCAGTTCCAGCGCGAGTGCAGCAGCCACAGCGCTGGTCGTAATAGGATGTGGCATTGCGTGTGGTGAGGAGATCCATGGCTCAACCAGCTGTGTTTAAATCTGTTCCTCGCCAGCCTTGCCATGCCAGCACTTCCAAACCCTAACAGATGGAATCAAGTAAATTGGCTGCTTCTTAGCTGAATAGATTAAAGCGCCAGCCGTGTTTTAGAGAATGGGAGAAAGCACTTAAATCTGCCATGGAGTGGTCCCCCCTCCTCACATGCTTGTGTTCCTCTAAATCCCCTTAAAGTCACCTTCACTGTTAAACGGGCCAATTTTTGACACACGCTGCATAGCATCCCATGGGAGCAGTAAGAGGAGAGTAAATCTTGGCAGAATGAGGCGTAGATTTCTGCTGATGGAAGGAATAACTCTGCTCTTTTCCTCTCTCCTCATTCTCTCCACATTTCTCTTTAAGAGTAACGATGCAATCACCCCCTTAGTTTAAAAATGGGGTAAAGCTACACTGATCTAAATTTTAAAGTTCCGTTGTTTATCTGTTTAAAAATGTATTGTTTAAAAAAAAAAATTCTAGCTGTTTTTTTTCCCTTAGCTGATTTGCGGCTTCTTTTTGTACAGCTTGCTTCGTGCCTTTACAGCAGCAGAAATGTTGTACATTTTTTTTTCAGTTTTTTGTTCTGACTCAATTCTCTGGTGTGTGTGAGCACATTTGATTAAGATTAATGATGATGCATGTCAATCGCTTTTTTGGATTTGATTACATTTTATGATCTTTATATGGCACTCGTGAAGCAGTACTTGCCCAGCCACCACTTGTGGTGGACCAGGTTTGAGTACCGGTGGTACATTCCAAGTCAGATGGGTCATCGCACATACACGATTGACCCTATTTGATGTAGGAAAAAAGGGAAGATAATTGGTCGGTTAAGTGACAGTGACCCCCTGCCTGGCCCTGCGGTGGTCCGGTCCTTGCCGCTGTCGCCCTAGGTTTGCTCAGTTTGGGATAGGGCTTTTAACAATTTTGTAAAGCTGCTTTGAAAAAAAGCTCTGTTGTAAAAAGCGCTATATAAATAAATAGGATTTATTCGAAACTTCCTTACTGCTGGGTATAGATTCAACAAGGTACTGGAAGAATTCCTCAGCGAGTGTGGTCCGTATTAACATGATCACATCACGCCGTTTCTACAGATTTGTCGTCTGCTTTGATGTTGCTTACCCAACCATTCAAAAGGTCAATACAAAAAGCTAGACTCATCAGACCAGGCTGGGTATTTTCCCCTGTTCTATCGCCCATGTAAATTGTAGCTTTAGATGGCTGTTCTTAGCTGACTAGAGTGGCAACCTGTGTGGTCTTTTGTTTCTGTAGCCCATCTGCTTCAAGATTTGGCATGCCGTTCAGTCAGAGATGTTCTTCTGCATACCTCAGTTTGGACGAGTATTTTTTTTTTTTTTTTAAATTTTAAGAGCTATCCTACTATCAACTCAAACTTGCCTGGCTATTCTCCTTTGATATTTGGAAACTAATAACTGATGCTTATTAAAAATGTTGCATTTTTCTCTGTAAACCTTAGAGATGGCTGTGCATGAAAATCCCAATTGTTGTTAAGTTTGCTGAAAAACGTAGTGACTCCTATGCCCTGTATATCTGTGTCCCCCTGTAGAACGAGGTGACGCTGTTGAGGAATGAAGTGGCCCAGCTGAAACAACTCCTCCTTGCTCATAAGGATTGTCCGGTGACGCTCATGCAGAAGAAGTCGGACTACAACTGTGAGTAATGAATCTTTATTGTGTATGTATTCCTGAGATACATTCCAGAAAATATTAAAATATTTTTACAATTTTTATTTGTCAAACAATACCAAGCTTTTTTTAAACTTAGAATTCCATAATCACTGAATTGCTTTCTTTAAATTGCTATGCTTTATACATGTTCAAGACAGTTAAACCACCTGACAGAATTTTTGATGCATTGACAACATATAGAGTCTAACAAGTACACAGAAAAAAATGTAGCATACTGTAGGAAGTAGCACTTTGTCTAAATCATAGAAACCCGCACCCGTGGGGTTTGCACTCTGCATGGGCCATGCAACAAACCAGTGTCTGAAGCTGGCCAGGCCCACCTCCTTTATTCCCAGCCAGTTGTGCATATGTGATCCCCGACCTGGCTAGCAGTCACAATTAGGGCTTAATCCTAGGTCACCTTGTTGGTGGGGTAGTGAATTGCTGCTGCACGTTGTTGTAAATATATAAATACATGCATTTTAATTAGTATTTTTTTTTTTTTTTTTTACAATTCTCTTCTCCCTGCCAACTGCTGGCATTTCACTTTAAAAGTAATCATGAATGAGTGAGTCTGAGATGGAAGGGCATATGTGTTTCAGGCACATTTTTGGCCGCTATGCTTTGATGACATCTTCTGAAATGAGCAGATCTGTAGCTTGTCTCCCATATGCAACCACTTCATATCAATTTGCTGTTGTCAGTGGAATGAAGGAGCAGTTGTCGGAGGCTGTGCTAGCAGCAGATCCTCAGTCTTTCTGCAAGTACAAGAAGTTTTTAGGGAAATAATTACAGGGGTTTCAACTTTTGTTTAGAAAATTACATTTTTTTGTTAACAGTCAGTTTGCACTAGAAATATTTGTACCCAGGCAAAACATTCCAAGGGTATAGAAATGCCATTTTCGGTTAACTGGCTTGATCTTACACTCAAAAAAACCTTTTCATTTAATAATGAAAATGGAAACACGGGGCATTCATATGAACAAAATATAAGCATTTTTTGTTCCACATTTTTACCCCACTTTTACCTGGTTAGGGGGTCCAACACCGTTCTTGAAGAACGCAGGACACAGGTATAAAGTACTTTCAAGAGTTCCGTGCACGACACACAACGTGCAAACCTGCTAATGCACAACTGTCGTTATTCATGAGGCTTTTGAATTTTCCAAAATTAAACAATAGGAGTATCTATATGATATCCTATAGAGATGCACGCCTGTCCTTCAGAGGTGTGCTGTCATATGCAGCAATTGCACATGGGCTAGAACCACCAAGATTGTGTCATTTTGACCACACACGTTCTTGCGTCTATTCTGACAAGTCAAGAATAAATAGACAGGGCGTCTAGTCCTTTGCCATGCACGTCCGTACGCTAAGCATAATGGTCTTTCATAACCAACTGTTGTTGTGGACTCAGAAAAAGAGTTGTGCTCATCATTGTGGAAAACGTTAGAAACTCCTCTCTAAAGAGTTTGCCAAAGAAGATAGTGTACAAATATATGAACTTTTAAAACCATTCTTAAACCTCCGAAGAGTGGTACACCAACAAAGATCACTTCAAGAACAAAGAATCTAATATTTCACGAGGTCTGAGTGGAACTCAAGCCAGAAAGCTAATGAAGAAAAAAAGTAAAGAGTCAGAGTCACTGGACACTAGAACAAGTAGACATTTCTTATTTAAATGAGACGTATTATGTCTGAAAGGAAACCGCTTCATTCCAGCATAATAAAAAATACAATCTGTGAATCTGCCTGATGGTGGTAGTAATGGTGGACTTGGTGGCCCCCAAGGTCAAGGGTTCAATTCCCACTTTTGCCACAGTCCGGTCTCTGAGCAAGGCTCTTAACCCACAATTTCTTGGATTGTAAGACTGTATTAATTGTACGTCGCTCTGGATAAGGGCGTAAATGTAAAGGTTTGGGCCTGTTTTGCTGCATCTGGGCCAAGGGGCTTGCCACCACTGATAGGATAATAAATTGTACCAGCAAATATTAAAGGGAAATCTCAGGGTCTCAGTCCATTAAACTGACCCTCAAGAGATAGTGGGTCATGTACCAAGACAAACCCTAAAAAGTCGTACTACTAAACGGTGGATGGTCTGAAATGGAAATACATGGGAAAATATACGGACAGTAATGCAACAACCTTCCCTGCCATTGCATAACACACATGTTAAATATGGCGTGAAAACCCAAACAAACAAACAACCTGAACAATAGTCATAGAAAAATAAAATGAATATTTTAATATTGTGAAAATCCTAACCTTAATCAACTAGAAATATTGGGGAAGGACATGAAGCAACTAGTTCCTTCGAGAAATCCTACAGCAACCCAGAATTTAAGCTGTTCAGTTTGGCATTGATTACCAATTACTTGACATTTAGCTTAGCTTTTAGCTAAGTTTAGCTACAGTTGGGGTCACACCAAATACTAAAAGCGTAGGTTCATATACTTTTGCTCCTCGCTTTTCAAGCACTGCTGTGTAAATACTGGGTAAATTATTTGTTCTCCTTTTGAGTGAGAGGATTTTAGATGACTAAATGGCCTTCATGGGCAAATCGTTCATCCTCCGTCTTCTTATTATTTATAGTATGTTATTATTTTGTGTGTGTTAGGAAAACATAGCAATACAAGTGGTATCAGGAAATCTCTAGATCGCATGCCTGTCATTGGCACGTAGGAGGAAACCCATGCAAAGACTTCACAAGCCAGAACGCAAACCTGGGCCTCTGTAACTGCGAGGCCACAGTTCTGACTGCTGTTCCACTGGGCCACCCATATCTTCTGTGCTAGTTCATTATTTTTCATACCTTTCAACCCATTCTTACCAAGGGTTGAACGTTATACGCTTATTCTGAGAGTGCTTCTGTTTGGGACAGCGAGTGAGAGGCCGAAAATGCTGCTTCTCTTCAGTTTTGCCTTCTTAACTCAGCAAGGAAAGTACCCAAGGAGTGTGTGGGGGCTATTTCAGTGCTTGAAGCTGACTTGTATTGACAATGATTGCCTCCAAAACGTGTGTATTATAGTTGCGAGGCTGTCCCGAAGCAGACTTGCCATCTACCAGCCACGCCGTTTGTTATTTTACACCATTGTTAAGCAGCAAGACTGACAAGTCTCATGCATATTATTGGAGCGACAGTGGCAGGGCGGGATGGCGTTGTCGGGGAGTGGACTCATTTGCGGGCTTCTTGGTGGAGCAGTTGAGAGAATTGAGCGGGGGCTGCAATAATGGATGAAGCCATCTTCCCGTCCTGTTTGTGGTAGAGAGAGGTCATATATTAGCAGTCTGCTGAAATAAGATGGAAGAAAACGTCACTCTGTCTTTCTACTTTAGTAAACAACTAAATAAGGTTTTCTACCATTTATTGCCGGCATCGAAACAGCAGATGGTCATTTTCTTCTGTCAGAAAACTCCTGAATGTGATGAAAGACTGCTGTATTAAGTGAGCTGAATTATGGATATGAGTATGTTTTATAAGAAGGCCTGTTCTATGTCACTGTATATGGCAGTTCCAGCTTTAGTAGCTGGCCCACTAGGTCCACAGGCCCCTGAATCTGCTGGCACATTCGATCATGGTTCCACAGTGGCAGGTGGGAGGGAAATTACCCAGGCTGCCCTGAAAACACGGCAGGCCATGTCTGGGCTTGGCAGTGTGCACAACCCATCTGGTCTCCGAGTTAGATGATCAGAACCAAATGAGTGAGAAAAAGAGAGAGAAAAGTGCATTCAGGAGCCAGTAGTCCTGCATATGATGATATATCTCACCCTGTGCTCTCCTTCTTAATGTCATTAGCAGCAATTATAAGGCCCTCGATATGAAGCGATCATATTCAGTACTATTTATGGGCATATGGATGGTATTTATGGGCGTTTGGCAAGCACGCTTGCCAAATCACCTTATCAGAACCCCATTGATGGAGACGTTCGATCGAGGCATTTCAAACTCTCACTCTTTTAAGATACATCTCCCAATCCAGAATAAGAAGTGCACACACAAGATAGCAACCACCAGTGTTAATTACCAAGTGCCATTTCAGCGGACTTCGGCATCATTAGCTGTATTAATTATCATAGTAGTCTGCATTTATTTACGAGACAAAGTTTTTTTTTGTTTTTTTTACCTCTCCTCCCTCATCAGGATCCAATTAATTCGTTGCGATTGTGGAGCAGCTGGTGGCATTTGGACTGCGAGTCTCTGCCTCTCTCCAGTGTGAGCATCATTAAAATCAGGTGCTGTAATCATCTGTCGCTGCAGTAGTTGGCAAGGTAGCAAGAAACAAATGAGAACGCTGGGAGGGGGGCGAGGGCCCAGCCACACGCCACTGCCTATAATACACCCTTATGATGTTGGTTTAAAGTGACATTGTAACTTTAATTAAAGGTTACAAAGCAGGCACTGGGAATAATAAAATGCAAAACACGGATCAGGCTCCGGAAATGAGTTTAATAGCAATTACACATCGAATTGACTGAACAGGAGCTAGCCTGTTTGCATGTGGTGTGTTCACAGGGTCAGAACTGTGGTGCTATGATGTTGCATTTATTTAAAAAAAACAATACCGTGGCTTCCTAAGGACTAACTTGAGTGTACATGGAGGATTAATATGCATATTGGTTGCTTTCTTGTGGATTCTTTGTTAATAAATATAGTGCATGGGTAGAAATAAATCTACACATCTGACCTTAAACCTGTTGACAGGAAAAAAAAAAAACTATACCATACTGTATGCATACTGTGCATACGTACATATACTAAAGCGGGACTGAGCATGATTCAGCATTAACAGCTACCCCGCTTTTGATCCCGACCTTAGACTCCATCTGTTTGAAGTTTGCATGTCTGCGTGTCTTTTTTTTTTCCTGGTACTTTGGTTCTTTCCACAATCCAAAGATGTATGTTAGGCTATGTTAGGTGTCTCAAAAGTTCCAGTAGTGTGTGCGCGTGTGTGTGTGAATGCCCTATGGATTGACACCCACTCTCAGGTTGTTCCTGCCTTACACCCTGTGTCACCAGCTTTTTTTTTTTAGTTTGATTTTTAGATTTAGCTTCTATTTATTTAAGCTGTTACTATAAATATATTAACATATAAACGCATATGACCAAGGAGCCTGGGTTTCTTATTGAATTTTTGTCCTCCCAAGGTTTCTTTCACCCCAGGCTTACTCAGTATTTTTTGGCTCTAGGTTTTTGTAAAGCTGTCATGAGAATGCTGCTTTGTTATATTTGCTGTAGTATTTTGTTCAGGTTTAGGAGGCTTGTAGTCTTAGGGGCAACTGTACAAGTGTTAGTTGGCGTGACATATTAGGGTATGCTTTTAATGCTGGAAAAAGAGTGACCAAGGTGTTTGGGTTGGCCATTATTTTACCTACTCTCTTTCTTACCCTAGATGAAATTGGATTTGAGAGTGGTGAAAACTGGTGTTAGGTGGGTTTTCTCTGCGTTTCTTATAATTCACGGAGCTGAATCGGCTAGAATTTGATGATGTATTGACAGATTTTAATGCAGCTGTGTAAAATGGAACCTGTATCTTCTGATTAAATCTTTTCAGCTGTTGCAAAAAGTGCAAGTGCTGCAGCCCCATTTTGATTGCTGTTCATTTCCCTGTCCCATTGAGTCCCTGTTGTATGAATGTTCCTTTTTACATTTTCCAGCATTTAGCAGACGCTCTTATCCAGAGCGACTTACAATTAATACAGTCTTACATTTATTTATTTATTTTTTCAAGCAATTGTGGGTTAAGGGTCTTGCTCAAGGAAACAACCGTGGCAGCTTGGCAGAGGTGGGATTTGTACCCTGGACCTTCTGGTCCAGAATCCAGTACCTTAACCGCTAGGCTACCACAGGCCTATGTGGCTCTGCTCTGCATGTTGATCTACTTATGTGCATTAGAACATAGGCAATACAAATACTTCTATTTTGTGGGGCGTTTAGCAAGCGGTTGCAATCAAACCATGCCACAAATTGATGGTGTTTCTTTTGGTATGAGGACGGTCAAAATGAATTCCAACATTAGAGTCCCACCTCAAGTACTAAATGAGTGCAGGATCAGTGTGATAAAGTGTGTTTTAAAATGGCACATTTTTGTCATTTTGATTATATTGTGTTTTCTAACCTGAGCTAAATGTAGTATTATTAAGCATTCGTCGTATTAGTAAGCATACTATGCTTTATTAAATACCATGATACTTACCCCTAGGTAATAGTTGGCCTCTGACATACAGCAGTAACACCAGTTCACTGTTAGGGGTAAAGATAATCAAACAGAACACTGCTGATCATATAGCACGAGTTGCAGATTCCACTCTTTCTAGCAAAGACAATATTGGAGACACTAGTGTTGTGCATTTGTAGTGATAAAACAGCCATCCAAGTCTTCAAGGACCCACAGACAAAGCAGCTGAGGTACCCAGTTGAATCCCAACTGTACGGTGCTCACCTACACTACCAAGCAATTTAATACATACAATCTAATACAGAGAAACCCAAGCATTCAGTCATTTCACCAGATGCTCTTTGGAATAATGTTATTTAGGATAACATGAATCAAATCTTGCACAATCGTGTCTAGTCCCTACCATAAGTACACATTGTTACAGCAAAAACGAACACATTCTGGTATATCAGTATGTCGTTTTCTAACTTATGTACTATGTAACTTACGTACTCCAATAAATGATTTGTAATGGAAAAGCTAGGTATTGTATTTGAGGAAAATAGCAATTTAGGTTTTTTTTACATTTCGTTTACATTTACGCCATTTAACAGAGTCCATTATCATTGCGATTTACATGCGATACATTCGTACATGTACTGATGGTCTTGCTCAAGGATCCAACAGTGGCAGTTTGGCAGAGGTGGGGTGTTAACCTTGAACCTTCTCATAAGTCACTACCTAAACCGCTTAATCGTTACTATATATATTTAGACATCTAATACTAACAAATTATTAAGTTAAGAGAGCAATTAAAGTTTCCAAAACCTTCTTCCACCTTGAGATTTCAGGGATCCATAATATTGTAAGTTAATCATCTACAGTTCTGAGAGTGTGGAGTTTGTATGTTCTCCCCTTGTGTGTGGGTTTCCAGCCACATTCCAAAAACATTTGCCCTTAAAATACTGCCCTTTACACAAATATTATAGACACTATGTATTATATTTACCATTCAATAATTATGGTATGAAATAAATCTTCTAGCACTGCAACAGTGACCCCATGTCAACCCCAGTGATGCACTGGTGCCCTGGCCAAAGCATGCTTTCGTTACAGTGAATAACTCTCAGAACTCGGGATTTTGTGGTATATTTGATCATTTTCTGTTCATATATAACATTGTAATCACGTTGGAAATTCAAAACCATTTTTAAAATGCATTTTAAACTTTTGTGGTTGACTCCACAAGAAATGGAATGCAGTAAAAAAATATATACAAAGGCATGTATTTTGCGTAGGCATCAATGGACTTGAAATGTATTGTAGTGCTGTTTGCATCAGTAGTTAGTAGCTCATACTAAGTGTTTATGATTTTTACATGTGTTTTTAAAATTTAGTAGGTCAACTGGTATCACCCCAGTTTAAAAAAGTTTTAAAATTGGTTGTTTGTGCAGATTATTAGAAAGTTGCATGGAAATGGACATTATCCTACGTATAAACTGTTTGTGTTTTGTTACTTAAGTAATTAGAATCATTCACTTCCTTTCCATGTCCACCCAATCCAATTCAGGATAGGATATAAGGTAGGAACCAACTCTAGACAAGTTCATTAAAGGGCATTGAAGTCTGAACTCTACAGCATCATAGCTGCATACCGTGGGGTCTTTGAAATGGTACAGCCCAGTCACAGCAATATATCAGAAACGGTCTTCAAATACAGCTTCCGAAGGATGATACTAGCTCTATAACCTTCTATCATTAAAGTAGCATCAGTGTAATAGATCCAATGAATAAAACATTTTAACGTTATTTTGTTAAATCAATTAATCTATTTAGTGCTTGATATGCTTATTTTTATGCACAAACTTTGTTTTACTATGACTGATGACTAGGCAAAGAGGTACACCCTCTAAATTCTGTGTGCCCCAGTACAAGAAGTCTAGAAATGCCAGTGTCCCTAATGTCTGCGTTGAATATTTTAGTATTTTTTACAGGTGATCACTGATTTACAATGGGAATTTATTCTGACTAATCCATCATAAGCTGAATTGATCATAAACACAGGAATTTGATACATACTCTATATATTAGCCTACCTTACCTATGCTTAAGACTTTACATGACCATGGTCACAGCTTTTTCCTCACTACATTTCCCACGTCACACACACTGAGGAGTTCCAAATCGAGCACAGTATCATAGTGTGTTGTTTACCTTAAACATGTGTACCACATATAACTACAGTTGCTCAAA
Organism: Parotocinclus haroldoi; assembly: GCA_034779995.1. Lineage (NCBI taxonomy): Eukaryota > Metazoa > Chordata > Actinopteri > Siluriformes > Loricariidae > Parotocinclus > Parotocinclus haroldoi. The sequence continues at coordinate 311,255 of JAUZST010000831.1, forward strand.
ATCATTAACATAAAGTAACAAAGTTTATTTTAATGATGACCTATTAAATATCTGGTACAATTTATTAAATAACCATTGGTGGAATGACAAAATGATTAGTGCATGAACCCAGCTTTTGCTCACTTCCTTTGCGTCCCGCCACATCACCACACTACGTCACGCACTGCCGACTTCCTCATCAGAGTGCGGTATTGTATTGAGGAGTATTGCATAAATTCATAACACAAATTCATAGAACGGTTTCTGCTGAATGCCTGTTTGTGTACTACTGGATTCCGATTGTAAAATCTAAATATCCACGGCCAAGTTGCATGAGGCCATTTCAGAAACCTTCAGCTGCTGGACTAGCTTTCTGGTTCGTGAAGGACCATGTTTGAAAAAATAGGAGATTGGTTACTTTTAGTGATTGGGTTATATGATATGTACGTATGAAGTTGCACTGTGAATTAATGCAGATTGGTTTATTTTTGTTATACTTAATTTGAATCCAAATAAAATGCTATTCACAAAAAAATAAAATCCAAATATCATAAGCTGGGCCATTGTAACTCAGGGATCACCTGTATTGCTAATATACAGCACATTGACTGCATGCTTACTGTGTGCTACAGTGCTGTTTCAAGTCAACTCCGATTTATTTATATAGCGCTTTTTACAATAGAGCAACTGTCTAGGCTCACGGCCCTAACTGAGCAAGGTTTGGAAGACTTTCGATGTCAGTCTGTGCTTTGCGTTTCAGTGCTGGATAAGGAGGACAGCAGTGAGGATATGTCCGTTCCCAGCAGCCCTCATAACGAAGCCATCCAGCACAGTTCAGTCAGCACATCAAACGGAGTGAGCTCCTCCACGGCAGCCGGCGCCACCACTGGGCCAAGCGCCGACCAGAGCACGGAGGGGGAGGAGTCGAACGGGGGCGTGGCATCGGCCACTCTCAGCCAGCACTCTGAGAGCTGATCAAGCTTTTTTTGGCTTCCTTTTATTCCTGGCAGCCGTGATAATTTTGAGGTGGAGGAACAGTTGTTCCTTTTGGAGAATCGTGCATTTTATTGTTAAGCGCAATTTAATTCTTTAATGGTATTTCGTTTGCCATAACATATATATTTTATAAGGCACTTTACAAACCATGTGGGAGGTCGTCTCGCTCTTTTTTTGCATACGTTAATAATAGCGCCGTTATTAACGAGACGCACACTATTCTGTGTGCTTCTCTCGAGCCAAATGCCAAAGTGTGCCATGGCTCATTTTAACTTGATTTTTTTTTTTTCCCAACACTACTGCTGTGGGGCCTGCGGTTGCAAAGCCCAGTCATATTTATTTCTTCGCCTTTTAGATTTTGCACACGAAGCGAGACAGGCAGTTTCCTTTCCCGTTGTGTTTGAGCGTTGGCAGCTTGCGAGAACAGATTTGACGACATGCATTGTTTCAGATCTTCAGTGATCGAATGCAGTTTGATCTGATCCTGAGCAAGTTGTATTTCTGAGACGTGAACTTGAATGTTCGAAGTACACTGATTGTAATGTAAGTTCTAAGGAAGTTGTTTGCTAAAACATATCTTTTAGGAGCCATGCTTTGATCAACATTCCATGAGTAGGTTGTTCCAGTTCAGTAACTGTAGGAAAGCGTATTTCATCATCAAGGCATCTCTTTGATGTAAGCTATGTGACTTTTTTATTTACTAGGAACAAATAATGATTTGTAAGTCATGAACACAGGCCATATGAAGCAGGTTCTCAGATCAAAGGGGCTTTATGTACATAATGTGGCCTAATGTATTTTGCCACCCTCAACCTGTGGTGTTCTACTTTTTAAAATACTGTTGGATACAGTTTTGCTGTTATTTATTCACTGCAGTTGAGACTGCGTTTTTAGGAAACATTGTAAAGTTCATTGACGCAAACATATAATGTAATATATAAGGAAGCATTGTTTGTGTTCAGGTCTTTTACTTTTATTATTTAAAACCTGAAAGGATTTTTTTTTCCCCCATTAATTCTGTGTAGGTTATGCCCTCAGTAACAATAGTCACAAATAATGAGTAATAAATCGTGACTCTAATAACCACGAGGATCTTTCTAACACTGGCTCAGTACTTTAATTCAACTACAGTGCTAACAAAAATTAAGGGACATTTGATTTTGGAGTATCCCCTCATTTTTGTGAGCAGTAGATTTAGCTTTATTTGATCCTAAGGACAATTAAGAGATCTTTTAAGAGAACTTATTGCCTCAGTTTGTAAGACGTCTTAAAATGTACTGGCATACTACTGTGTAGTCTTATTGGTGCATTTATTTTACTTTATTTATAAGTATCATCTATTTAAGAATCACCTTGTTTCGCTGTTAAATTAGTTGATCGGTCTGCGCTTACTCGCATGAATGACTTATTATCTGAGAGAATTAGACTCGTCAAGTCATGTCTCAGTTAAATAACTGCAGTAAAAAAAAAAAAACATGTTTAACTTTAATTCGTAGCCTGGGGTGGCAGGTTTCTGCTGTTTGTTAAACTACGTTTGAAAAAGGATGTGACTTTTATTGTCTTAGAAGTAAACTTGTCATTTTTTGTGAACGTTATGTATAAAGTACCATAAATTATTAAGATGTTGTAATAAATCTTTTAATATCCCTTTATATGTTTCTTTAGGAGTGTCTTCTTTGCCTTCGGCTGGATGATATTTCATCAACGTCATTCCCTGTGCCAACAGCTTGATTTGGTATAGTGCGCCATCATGTGGTGAAATAGCTAAACAATTGTGAGGTACACCGTACAGCAGTGCACTGGCTTCTGCAAAATTGACTTACAAAATAAATAGCAATTGTGACCAGTGTGCCACCTGGTCTAGAACCTTCACTGTTTATATGCACTGTACATTGATACAACACTATACAATACAATCTTATAAAATCAATTAACGCCAAAGATCAGAACTTCTGCAAATCGATACTATACAATCTTATTCTGTTCTGTGATAGCATGATTGTTAGAATTGAACTGTGTGCAATGGACAAGCCCAGTTTCCTTTTTTTTATCACAAGGACGGCTGGATATGTGAATATTACCCGGGGAACTGGTGGAACCATGATGCACTCTGCCAAGAATGATTAAGAAAATCATAGTGTGATGATCTGCACAAGGCTACTGGCAACGTCTTTCATTCATGTGGATGTCCAGTTGACATGCCATATTTCCATCTAATGTTTTTTTTTTAATTATTTTACCAGTCTAAAGGTCGAAGCAATTGGGAGTTAATGCTCAATGGGTGGCAAAAGAGTGGCAGTTTTACAGAGGTGGGATTTGAACCCTGGATCCTCCTGTCCAAAGTCAAGCTAGGCCAGTACCGCCATAGAACAATTTTTGGAAATGTACTGAGGAACATAGAGTTCAAGGTGTTGCCCTGTCTTCCAAATACCGAAGATGTTAATCCGACCAAGTATCTATGGGGCATACTGGAGCAACTAGTCCAATATGTGGAAATTTACCTCACATTCCTTAACATCTTGGTGCCAGATACCACATGGTATGTTCAGACAGTACCATGTCCATGCACCAGTGGACTGAAGCTGTTTTGGTGGAATGTGAAAGATCAACAGCATGTTGGGCAGATGATCATAATGTTTTGGCTCGCCTGAGTGTATTTCGAATAAATGGCCAAGTCGTGGGATGTTCTAACACAAGCCAGTGCGCGAGTAAATTTCTTAGGCCAAATCAAACATTGTAAATTTAGAATATAGCTCAATGTTTTACATGTACACCTGATATATTAACCTAGTTAAAGGATTTAAACCAAACAATAAAGCATATCAGAAATGTTTTGCTGATGAAGTATGTTATTTTGGCTTGCTGTTCAGAGAGTAAAAAGGCAATTAAATAAAGCAGTTAGATGGATACTTGTAAGGCACATATCATTAAATAAAATGTAATTCTTAAAGAACTTACAAACTTGCCTTAGAAGAGCACTGTTAATGTATTTTTAGAACCAATGCTTCATTAACGGGGTCAGTGACAGGAATATTTATGGCGTCATTATTCCAGTGTCATACAGTCTGTGACTTTGAAAGCTCTGTAATGGTAGTTTGGGTAAAACAGGACAATGACAGAAATAGATGTTTTCCAGGCACATTATCGTATTCATATAGTCTTTTTATGCAACTGTAGTGTAAATACAAATGGCATTTTCACAGGAAAACTGTATGCAAATCCATCAGAGATACTGCTAAAACTCAAGTGGAATTCACAATGGTTATAAAAGATACCGTATAGAAAATTCTCTACCAGTCTAGAGCAAAGCCATAACACATAAGAGGACATATGATGGATCTGATATTTTAGTTTGACAGAAGCCAAAAAAAAGCATAGATAGATAGTATTACAAACGGCACAAGAGATCAGCCAGTTAAAACAGAGACCTAATTATTGAATGCGAACCTGTTTACATGGTTATATGTGAGATAGAATATACAGTTAGGGGGCAGACAAATAACTAGCAGCATAGTCATCCACAAACATAAAGGCTCAGGGTTCAAACAGTCTCTCTTCCAAACGTGAGCTAACAAGCAAGCAAGGAGACAATCAGTAAGGTTTAATCTATTCATCCCAATTGACACATTATGTTGTTGAGTATCTATGAAGGGCTTAATACATAATGGAACATGATGCTACAGCATAAAATGATATATTACAAAAGTGTTTCCTTTCTGACTTTGTGCCAACAGGTTGGAGATGATCCTCTGCTGTTGCTGCACCTGTGCCCAAATCAAGGTCCATAAAGGTTTGTTAAAGCTCAATTTATTTTATATTTGAGACCAGGACTAACATTTACATTAAGGCTCTTAGCTGACACTCAACCGCTGTATGGCATCCATACAGTCGGCTCCTTACAGAGCTATCCGGTTAAAGGCGATGCCAAATTTTAACACTGGTTAGCTGCTTGTACTGTATGTTTGTGTGAGGACCAAATTTAGAAAAATTTTTCACTTGTGGGGAATCTTTTTATTGTTATGTATTTTTTAGTTGTTGTTGGTTTCTGTGTGGGTATAACAAATTATTAGACATATCAAAAGACCCACAGTAATTGCTAGGGGTGTGAGTGTAAGTGTAGTATTAATTAGATGCAGTAAACCAATGTCCGTGTCAAGTCCTCGCAGGGATAGCAAGAAAGAAAATAAATGATCAGACCATGACTCAAACATTCTGCACATTGCAGACTCTGGAAGTGACTGTCACAGTGAAGATTTTGAGAAAGACCAGCTGGTCGCAGCACACATAAACGGAGTTTCACTAGATTACAGGGTCTAGTTCTCCAGTCTCCCGTTTCCATGCAAGGATCCAATGCTCCCTCTGCTGGCTGGTTCATGTACCGTCTTAACTTAGAAGCGTATCGTTTCTTGGTATGCTTGATCATAAGCTGTGGAGCATTTCTGCTCACCCTTTTCTGAGTGTGGTATCTGTCACCATGATGGGAGGTTTGTCTGGTGGCCCGTGAGCCATTGCCTGAATGGGTTGATTTTGATTGAACACGGCTATGCGCTCTGCTGCACTGCCTGTCAGTGGCATGGATCACTGAGCTGCTGATCGCGTGGAGGTACTGACCTTTCACAGTTTCTGGGTGAGAGCACCTCATGGTGACAAGATAGCCTTCGTCTGACTTCAGCCACCTCTTCCAGCTCAGTAATCTACACTCACACTTCTACATGTTGCTGCTACTACAACGAGTGTAACCAAGGAGGCAGGCACCTGTGGATTTCGGGACCCACAGCCTTATCATTTTCAGAAATATCGCTAAAGGCATGTTCTTCCAGTGGTGAAGTGCCATTGTTCCTGATGTATATTTCCCACAGGTTTAGACAATATGGAAATTGCTTTATCTTTGAAAATTCTTTCATGTCTATGGTGTTTGTATGAACTGATGTCTGTAAGTTTTTAAGACAGTATTTTGGTATTTCATTTGAAATAATTGGCGCTCTGGTGCTGCGTGCGCTGTGGAGTCGCATGCAGAAAAGGGACTGAGGGAGGAGACCAGAGGATCATCCCATGGCTCTGCAGCACTGACCTATACTCAGACCTGCAATGACCTGGCCTCCCGTTCAGAGAATGCTTAAGTCTGTGTTCTCAGTGGTTGGACATTGTGCCTGTGCTTGAAGTTTTGGGCGTGACCCCCTTGTGCAACAATCGCTGCAAGTGTATTGTTTCCGATAACTGTTGATCAGTCCTGCACATCAGCTTGGAGAAAATTCTGCTCATTCCTTCTGTACAGAACAGCTTCGAATCCGCAGTGGTGATGGGTTTAATCACATAAACTGCTCACTTCCACAACATTTCAAATATGACATTTTCATTCAGAAATATCAACCTCATCCTCTTTTAACCATTCTTTAGTAGAATGACTTATGTGCTTAGAGTAGCTATGTAAGTGCATGATCCACATTCTCTTGAGATTCAGTTCACATGGGTCCTAACATTTTATAATTCATAGTTAATTACTCCAATCAATGATAGCAAGCCATGGCACAGACATAGAGTCATGCAAACTCTACAGAGGCAGCAGTTTGGCTGGCGATCCACCGTTATCCACTGTGTCACCATGCCACTCATGCTAAGTGTTGTAAATGGAAATGTTATCTGAAAGCAAATATCGAATTATTTCAATCCTTTACAGGGGCAAGGGAAAGCTGGAGGCACAGGCCGCAAGAAAGGAATAATCCATCATTGGGCACACACACTAGGGACACTTTAGAGACATCACTTAACCTAAAGCATGTCTTTGCACTGTGGGAGAAAACTAGTGCACCTGGAGTAAACCCAGGTGAATACAGGGAGGACCCAGATCGATTCACCTGGATCCACCCAGGACCTTCTCACTGTGAGCCAACAGTGGTCGCCACCCAGCCACTGTGCCACCCATCTAGCTAGTTATTGTAGTTATTCAATTTATTTATTTATTTTTACTTTAAAATTGTAAATATTTGCTTATATTAAAGCAGTTCAAGTTCAGCAAGTTCATAGAAGAAACAAAATTCCATTATAGAAACGTGTTTGTAAACTAAATTAAGTTCTGCTAGGTTCAAAAGGGTAGGAAATTATCCTTAATTAGTTTACTTGTTTACATCTAGATTTGTTTTTTTTTTTAAATGTGACCTAAGACCAGGTGAACAAATGAAGCTTAGATTTCGAGCAAGGCTAAGCAAAGAATGCTTAGTTAATAACCTAAAAACAGTCGGAAATCGTCCCCGTTACCAAATCCTTAGAAGACCAAATGTTAATATTAACTGCTGATCACAGGAAAAGATTGTTTTCTTTTTTGGAGTCATTATGTCTTATTGATATTTTTCCCTTGATCCTGGGAAAAGTAAATGATGAATCAGACTTTCTGTACATTAGAGGAAAATTATGTTCCTCTAAAGATTTCTGCTTCTGTCTTAATAAAATTCTATATAAAATCACGCAAAAAAAAATCACGCAATAGTACAAGAAAGAACCACAGATAAATTTCATTGAAGGCTTTTGCTGTGTCTCTGGCCTCTGATACTCTATTGTTTAGAAAAAGGAAATCGGTGTTTGCCAACAATATGTTGCAGTGAAACTCCTACCTCAGTGGCCCAAATGCACGCAGGCTGTTGGACTGCTATTGTCTGAGCTTCCTGTTAGGGGGCACACTCCCTTAAGTTTCTGTCAGAACAGGACATCCCTCCAGAGAGAACAATATGTAGAGCAGTTTAATAGAGGGAAGCATTGCTATTAATTGAATAGCCATAATACTACTATTACTACTACTACCAATAATAATAATAATAATAATAATAATAATAATAGTTATACCAGGACTTAAATCCTGAAAACTAAGAAAGTAGACACTTTCAGTTTCAATTAAGTAAAAGTTATATATAGTAATATACATTATGTCACAAAGTTGAGTACACCCTAACATTTTTAATTATATATTTTTAAAGGGACAACACTGAAGATACTTGTATGACACTTGTATAATGTAAAGTACTCAGTCTACAGCTCGTTTAAAATTGTTAATATGCTGTGCTCTTAAAATAACACACAGCCATTAATATCTGAACTGTTGGGAAAAAAGTGAGTACACCCCTTGATTTCAAGAGCCAGCACACCCTGACTTCAGAGCTCTGGTGTCCTCACTCTCTGATGCTTTCGAGCTGACGCTCACCCTCCGGCGCCTTTTTGAGCTGATGGTCGCCCTCTGGCGCTCTTGCACCTTTTTGAGCTGATGCTCTCTCTCTGGCGCCCCAGCGCCTTTTCGAGCTTTCGTCATAAATGGACCCAGCGGGTTCCCATGGCGTATTTAAGGCAATCTGCCTACAGGGGGCATTATCTAAGGCTATTTGCTTACAGGGGTCAATTTTTTAGGCTCGTTGAGCGGTCCAGCCCCATCAGAAAAGGGGGCAAACCACTACGGAACCCTTACCACCCCATCCCGCTTGGCGATGGACAGTGCCACCGGGTCACCACTCTTTGGCCCTCGGGACCGGCCCCTGGGGGTGGGGATGGAGGGGGAGATTAATGTTAGGGTCCTTACCTTTCACTGTTACAGAGCAATCAGTGAGGCGATTTATAAATAGTCCTTCATTTACGACCTGATTATAAACAGCTGCTTCTCCGGCTATGGAGGTCTGGGTTCTAGTGCGGTCCGTTGCCAGGTCGTCTCATTCCATTCGCGCACCTGACCACCGGTGTGCATGCACATCATGGCACACTGGACGTTCGTTAGGTAGGAATGGTCAGCTGGTAACGTCCCGGGGCCTAAGTGCCAAAGGACGTGTATGGGGGAACCCCCCGAGGTAATCTAGCATTAGGGATAGATTGAGGGTTTCCCATTCTGTACTTGCTCGCTTCCACGCTTGCCCTCTGGCGCCTTTTCGAGCTGACATTCGCGCTTTTACTATACACTCGCTTCCAAGCGATTTGGAAGACATCCCAATCCAGCACTTTATTGCGCTCGCTGCACCTCTGTCCCCTGGCGCTTCGGCGTTTTCGCAATTTAGTCGCACCCTGGCCAGCTGGGGAGGTCAGTGATTTAATGCACACGACACAGCTGTGCACTTTATTACCTTTTTAGTTCTTTTTATTATTTAGGGTCTTTTTCTCTGTGTTTATCCTTTTTTATAGTTAACATATATTATTTCCCCATTCTTACTATATGCCACGGGATTCCGTCTATCTCGCATCCTTGGGTCCTAACACCCAATTCTTAACTATATTAAGGTGTGTTGTTATTTTAAGAGCACGGCATATTTACACACATAATAAAAGCTGTCGAGTGACTACTTTACATTGTATCAAAGTGTCATATCTTCAGTGTTGTCCCATGAAAATATAATCATAAAATAGTTACAAAAATGTGAGGGGTTCCATGGCATTTGGTATAACAACAGGGGTGAGGAGAGTAGCAGCAATAGACAAACCAACAACAGATGTAGTCATATGTTATGATCTGGATAAGTGCAGGGTTAAGCTGTCAGGTAGATTAAATAGATTTGGCTGTCAGGTTAAAGAGAAATGCAGGCTAAGTCAGAGAAAATTCTGATGTCTGACCAACACTACTGGGGTGGTTAAAGGGATGTAATTACAATTAAGTGTTGAGAGGGCTGAGGCGACATACTGGAGTACTTGTAGCTAATTCTGTCTGGCATCTAAGAGTAGCATCAAATTGTTCAGCAGAGTATCAACAAAGTAGAATATATCATATTGCCAAAATGTAAAGAATTCCAAACGGTACACAAACTTTCAAGCACCACGGTAATAAGGACAGAATGTAACCCTGAAAGTAATGCTACAACTCAGCACAGATCAGCAGAAAATGACAAGAAAATCACAATAGATTTCCTTAACATATCTCTAGTTTCATCTAAACAGCAGTGCATATAAATGGAAATAATTCAGAGGAGACCTTTGCTTGTCTCCTGTATCTGGAGTTTAGTATCTAGAGCAAGACTTCAGTAATCTAATATGTCTCTCCCTAGAGTTTAAGCTAATAACTCTATATGGTGCTCATATTTGCATGGGGTGCAGCTGTGAGATCATTCATAACCTTAAATCCACTGACAGGTGAAGAGAATAGCACTGACATGTGTAGCTTTGGAAAATGTTTTGCTCTCAAACCTTGGTTTTGGCATTCATGTGGATATTACTTTGAACGGTACCACCAACCATTAAGCATACAACCCCTAAAGGTTGGGACAGTATGGAATATGCAGAAACCTCTCACAGTGTTTCATACGTTTGCGCTGAATTTGATTTACTTGCAGACAGTATGAACATGAGATATTTCATATTTTCTCTGGTCTGGTCATCTTCATATGTTTTGTTAATAAACATCCATTCCTGTATTTCAAACCTATAACACATTCCTTAAAAAGCTGGGACGGGCCAACTGAGGGCTAGTAATGGGGTAAAAAACAAATAATGATAACGATCTTATTTCAAATAGGTTACATCAACAAATGATTGTAGTCATGATTTGGTACAAAAGCAGTATTTACTAAAGGCTGGGTCTTTCGGAAGCTCGGGCAGAGCATCTCAAGTTTATCAACTCATTGCGTGAGAAATTAGTGAAATGTCTAAAAACAATGAGATAAAGATTGGAATTTGCATATTTCTTACTGTACAATGCATAGTAACATGTAATGCTTTAAAGAAGAGGAAATTTCAGTGCACAAAGGGAAAGGGCACAAGCCTAAGGTGGAGATCCATGATCTTTGATCCCTCAGGTGGCAAAGTATCCACAACCAGCATCAATAGCCAATATGTGATATTCGTTGAGCATATGGAGATTAAGGGATAAGGGATTACCTTGACAGAGCTTTGTTAACCACTACATACATGGAGTGGCATTCACAAATGCCACTTACAACCTTAGTGTCTAGAAGCAGTGTCAGTGGGCTCTGAGGCATTTAGGATGTACCATCACACTGAGGTACACTGAAATTTAGAGCAACATAAACTGCCCTCAAGATAACCGATTTTCCAGGGACATCCATGCATTTTATAATAAGACGATGCAAAATCACACGATGCCCACATTATAAAGGTATGGGTGTGAGGAAGAGGGTATAGGTATTGGACTGGCCCGCAGTCCTGATCTGTCCCCCATACAGTATGTGCTGAGCAATTTGAAACATAAAATACAACACCAAAACTCCCATACTGTCGTACACATTAAGACATGCTTTCAGGAAGAATGGGGCGAAATAACTGAAACACTAAAGCACTTGGCATCATTTGTGCCAAAATGCCTTTTTGTGAGCAGAAATGGTAACGTTAAAGTAAGTGATAAATGCCTTTCTGTCCCAACTTTGCAGGCCTGAAATACACAAACGGATGCTTATTGACAAATGGAATATAGGTGACCAGGCAAAACATGAAAGATTATGGGATTGTACCGTCTGCAATTAAATAAAAGAATGAATGAATTTAAGACCCACTGCATTTGTAAGTACTTTTATCCCACTGGATGGTGTTAGAAATGGCATCTGGTCGATTTTTAAAATAAAACAAGCACATATGTTCACATATCGTCACTTTATTTTACTGACTAGCCATCCTTCTAGTGGTGTTACAGTTTGATGTATTACCCAATACATTTAATTATAACACATTTTGTCACAGTTGATCTTTGTAATTAGTAATTTATAAAGACTGTTCATAAACAGGAAGACATTTATTCAATGGGTAGGCTGTTGATAATGGGGTGTTGGTAACCATCTCGCTCTCGCAGTGCAGTTAATGTGTAGGCTAAAACAGTGTATAATAAGATTATGGAATATACTTTCTTCTTTACAAAATGTTTGAGAAATTTGGGAATATATTAAAATCATATGATTAAAAATTCAGCTTAGGTTTTGTCTAAGTGTATCGTAAAGAAGCAACATGATTCAAATAACAATATACAGGCTCAGTAAAACCTACTTTTTCCAACAGTAGAGTACAGAAGAGGAAACAATGTGTCAGCTAATCTTTCCTCTCTACAGAACCCAATCATATAGAAACATGTAAATTGAAGAGTGTCATTGTAGAAAACACACTGTTTAATTATAGACCGAATGGCTGACCATGTTAAGGTCCATGGTTATTGATCACACATATTTGGCCTAAAATTGCATTGTGGTCCATTCGGTTAATTTATCATACATGTGCTGGATGGTGTTTGAAATGGCATCTGGTAGACTTTTAAAATAAAACAAGCACACATGTTCACTCATCGTCACTTTATCTTACTGGCGTAGGGATTTTATGTATATCCTTTCAGTGGTGTTACAGGTTGTTGTATTGCCCAATACATTTAATTATAACACATGGTGTTGTTTGATCTTTGTAATTAGTAATTTATAAAGACTGTTCATAAACAGCAAGACCTTTATTAAATGGGTAGGCTGTTGCTAATGGGGTGTTGGTAACCATCTCGCTCTCGCACTGCAGTTAATGTGTAGGCTAAAACAGTGTATAATAAGATTATGGAATATACTTTGCGTAAAAGGATTCAGTGTCGCCTCAACAGGTTATACTCGGTTATACATCAGTAACATCGTGAGTATGACCTCATCGCACGGAGGCAGTGTGGTCTCCACGGCAACGCGCCATGAAGAGGCTGCAGTCTCTACGGTTAGCGTGAGCATTTGTCACGTGGTCTCACAAGATGGCGACCTCAGTGCAGGGACACGGAGTGAGTCGGCTCGTACTGTGCCGCGCGCATCGATAACGGTAGCAAAAACGTTCCTGAAGAACTTCTCCGAATTCCGCTTGTTGTCGAGCATCAAAACGAGTTTGGGTGAGACGTTTGAGGACATCGGGACGACGTGTTAAAGTAACCGTTTTTATTAACTAGGTGCATTGATGCCTCACGATAGATTCAGTGGGGTTCAAACTTTAACCTTATACAGCCTGTGGAGGCTCAGATAAGCGATTCGGGCTTGACATCAAATTGTTTTTAAACACATGCGGTATTAGCGTTGCTGTATCTTGACATACATGTATGTTCTCCATACAGACGGTTCCGGCTTATTGAGTAAGACGTTTTATTTCTGGTGAGGAGCTGAATGAGACACAGAGACAGACAGAGACAGGAGCAACTTACCGCTGCACTGCAGAGCTTTGTCCAACGGAATTAACTGCAATAACATGGCTATTCACGTCTTTGGTGAGTAACACAACCACGCAAAGACCACACAACAAGATACTGTACAAAACTGACATTTCCTCGTGCTATTTTAAGGGATTGTGTTGTGATTGTAGCAGTAAATCCCCTAAGGGCGTGTAGGTTTTTGGCAGCGTGTCTTCACAGTGCTAATCAACAATGGACTGAGCAGCTCCGTTTGTAGCACAGCCAACAGGTTATTTATTTAACACGTATTTATCACTTTACTCTGCTCTACTATGGGTGCATAAATGTTTAAAGCAAATATTGCTTGTGTCTTATTTCTAGACTATATAATATAAACACTTTTGTCGTATAGTATTCGCATAGTATTCAGAACAGTCCGTTGGTTTCGGTAGTTGGAGACATTGTTACGTGTTTCTGTTTTTTACGAATAAGAAAAGGAAATAAAGGTTGCATTGAAGAGTTAATTGACTATCCTTTCATTTTCGATTGTGCCATGTTTACCTAAATGTTGGTATCAAACTTCAGACCAAAACTTCAGACATCAGAGTTTTTAAGATATTTGAAGCCTGCACTATTGGTTTGAGGCATGGCTCAGGTGGTTAGTGCTTTCGCCACACATTTCCACAAGTCCCCATTTCATGTGAGTAGTGTAGATTAAGTAAGTAAGTAAGTAAATAAATAATACTGCTGTTTCAATGTTTGATTGATTGCTCAAATAGATTTGTATGGTAGTCCTAGGTGTGTATCATATGCACAACTAATTTTGAGTGTTTCAGATGTGTTGCAACTATTGATTTGTTGGACAGTGTTGCAGTGGATCAGTCTCTAGGCTACCACCACTGGTACCTGGGTTTAAGTTCTGGCAGTGTCGGGTGTGACATGCAGACATAATTGGCTGTGCCTGAGGGAAGGGACGTCGCTCAGAGGACTATCCAGGAGTGCTACAATGACAGCTTTGAGGATAAACACTCGAGCCCTGTTTAAATTGAGAAAAAAAAAACATATTAGATAGATGGATTTGCACAAGGACTGAGCAGTTTAGAAGGAACGTTTGTACACCTAGACAGTCATGATCGAATAAGGCAGCCGTGTGGTAGCACACTGGCTGGCACCGGCCAGCAGCTTCAGGTAGGGTTCACATCGACCACCAGAATAGGGAAGAAAATGGGGGGGAATGCCATGAGTGTTGGTGTCGCTGATCGGTTTGTGTATTTGTATACCTGGTTGGCATGTGCATGCTGATCTTGTGAGGTTTTCACACACATTAGTCTTTACAAATTGGTATAAAGAATGGCATAAAAAATGAAAAATATCTAATGAGTGCCAGGTCTGCAGATTAAAACATCTTGTTGGTGAGAGAGGCCAACAGAGAATGGCTTAACTGGTTTGAGAAAGAAAGGCTGCGGTAGTTCGGATTTGAGTAAGAAAGCATCGCAGAATATACAACATGTTTAACCTTGAGATGGACAGACTAAAGCAGCAGAAGCCAGGAAGAAATAGCTGAGGCTGCGGTGGGCACATGATAACCAAAAAAGGACAGACGAATACTGGGAAACCATGGCCTTGTTTGATCAATCTTTTTTCCAATTTTGTGCTGAGAAACATGTATGATAGGCTCAGAATTTGGCACCAACAGCATGAATCTGTGCAACCAACCTGTAATGTGTCTATAGTCCAAGCAGTTGGAAATGGTGTAGTAGGAAGAGGGGATGCTTCTATGGCACTCATTGGAACTTTTAATACCAATCAGTCATTACTTCAATGCTACAGCCCGTTTGAGTATTGTTGCTGACCATGTGCTTCCCGTTAAGGCCTTAATGCATCCTTCTTCTAATGGCTTATTCCCGCATGATAATGCACCATGTCTCAAAGAAGACAGTCATCCTGAAATGGTTTAATGAACATGACAATGCATTCATTGTTCTTCAGCGGCTACTTAATTCTTGGCTTTCTGTCTTCAAGTGCCCCATAAAAGCTTGTTGGGGTTTGCATGGGGTGGGAATACTATATTTAAATTCTCAACTCAAATTGTTGGAAAAAATTGGAAAAAAATGCTAAATAGAAGGAGTGTTTTTCACATCTATATCTTTGGCTGCTGTGTCAACCTTCAGCAATTGGAATGCTTCAAATGTTTCATACACTTGGCGATGTTCTTCACAAAATGTTTACAAGAATTAGGGGATATATATCAAAATCCTATGATTAAATAGCCCCAAATTTTTGTACGCAATGCAAGTTCAGCTTAGGTTTTGTCTGTGTATTGTTAAGAAGCAACATAATTCAAATAATATACAGGCTCAGTAAAACCTACTTTTTCCAACAGTAGAGTACAGAAGAGGAAACAATGTGTCAGCTAATCTTTCCTCTCTACAGAACCCAATCAGTAACATGTAAATTGAAGAGTGTCATTGTAGAAAACACACTGTTTAATTATAGGCCATGTTAAGCTCCATGGTTATTGATCGCACACATATTTGGCCTAAAATTGCATTGTGGTCCATTCGGTTAATTTGTCATAAATGTGTTTTGATTATAATATTGTTGTCAAATTGGATAAAACATTTTCATGCCATGTTTAAGGGTGACCTTTTAAAATACAAAAAAACATCTATGAGTTTCAGGATAAGCCCCAGATACCCAGAAACTCCATACGGGAGAAAACAAGAAAATTAATATTAAAACACATTTATGAATTTATTCATGTTGTCCACTGTCATTCAGAGTAGGACAGGTTCCTTTTTGTAATATGGGTCCTGTAAAGGTATCCTGTTTATGAACCTCAGTGAGTTTCTTCTTTCCACTGCCACTTCTGGCTCGATTTATGATCTACACTCTTGTTTGTTTGAAACTGAAATAGATTGAAATCTAATACTTTGTTAAGCTAACATATAAACCTTGTCAGTCGCACATTTTCGTACGATTGGTTTATACGAAAACCAAACATGAATATAGTATAGTATAGTATGTAATATAGTATGTCCTCTGAGAAGTATCGTGTTGGCATTTCGTAGTTTTTGGCACGATCCATGTTAGAGATCTGAATTTTAATTATTAATTGTTGTTTTGGGTCATGTAGCCATGTTTAATTGGTTTCACACAAAAAGAACATTGTAGATTGTTCTTAGCGCGTCTTCCCGTCCCTTTTTCTCTGCTGGATTTTTAGGGAACATTTTAAATAGCATGAGCTAAATACTGCTTAGAGTGCTAAAAATACTTCTGAGAAGACTAATATGGAAAATGGGGACACAAATAGAATCACTTCCAAATGTCTCAGGCACATGTTGCCTACATTAGTAGTCGTAGAAGGGAAGTGCTCTTCCCTACAGCTCTTATCTCAGGATAAGGGAGCAGCCATTTTCTATCAATGTTTAATGCTGACTCATTTGAGGAGCATAATGATAGAGAGTCAAGGAGACTGGAGACAATCTAATTTGGCACAGCGCAGGAATGCCTTCATTGCAGCTGGAGCCACAGTATCTGAGAGGGACTTTCCTGAAATACTTCATCTCTCTGAAAACTGATGCTAAAACTGAAAACTGTGAAGTTTAAGCCTGCTAGAAATGGACAGTGGCACATTGTTGTTGCTACAGATACACAAAATATATGAGTATACATTTCAGAAAATACTTTTACTTACAAATAAGTCAACTGCTTGTGAGTTGGTGACAAAATAAAAACTGGTTTCTTGGTTTAAGTGGTCTAAGTAAAAAAAAATGTTAGTTAGGGTTATGCCAGTCTGCCACTATTTGTTAATTAAGCAAGGCCTTTATCCTTCAACATCTCAGATTAATTTTGAGGCTCTCTGGTGTTTTGTTGGATCTCTGGTGGCACAGTGGCTAAGGCATTGGATTATTATTCAGATGGTCCGGGGTTCCAGTCGCACTGCATTGCAGAGCTGCCATAGAGCATGGCCATGCAACTCATTTTGTGTGGATTTTTGCAATATTGTGTTAATTGCATTTCACTGTGGTTGTGGGCAGCTGCCAATTGATGATCATGTTGTTAATGTAATGTTTATAATGTCCACCTCTAGGTCCAGCATTAGGACCTAAAATATTTTAAGACAATAGTCATGCAGTATGTTGATGCATGGATTATATGCATGGACTCTTAAGGTAAGAAAATTAGTAGCATAAAAGCTGAAAATATGTCAATGAAATGAAATGTGTCATTGGTCTATAAACAGAACCTGACTGAGATGACCACTCCAGAATCTTGACTTTTTTTCTGCTGTAGCCAATGACAGGTTGACTTGGCCTTGTTTTGGATCATTGTCATGCTGGAACATCCAAGTGCGTCCCATACGCAGCTTCTGGGCTGATGAGTGCAAATTCAGTTCCTCAAAATTAATTCCTCCAGTATTTTCTGATAAAATGCTTCGTTCATATTGCGATCAATTTTGTCCAAGTTACCTGTGCCTGTGTAGCTCACACATCCCCAAAACATCACCGAAACCCACCTTCGTGTTTCACAGTAGGGATGGTGTACTTTGCATCAGAGACCTTGTTGACTCCTCTCAAAATGTAGTGTTTATGGTTGTGGCTAAAAAGTTATATAAAATACAAATGCATTCGAATCCGGTTAATAGGACCAGCCGCTTATTTGGACCAAATCCTAAAGTACTGAAACAAATCCTATTATATACGTGTGATGTTATTTGCTTATGTTGACCAAAATTCTGCTTAATCGGACCAAAGAACATGAGAGCGAATAAGAAAAAGAAGCCACAAGTCGCCACCTAGCCACTGCAAAGTGGATCAACGAGATATGGGAGGATTTTTGGGATCCCCGGGAGAATTTATGCTTTTATCAAAGGTCAGGAAATCCAAAAAGTTGCGTTGACAAGAGCAAAACCAGCGGGAGGTGAAAATGAAGGCAGTCCCATTGCTGCGTTAGATGTTTGCGGTGATTTTGTTTAAGTGCAGTACGTCAAGAGAACGTGTCAGATCACACTGGATAAATTCTTCAAACGTTGACTGGAATTTAGTAAGAACTTGAGTATCTATACATCGTGTTGTAGATCGTTTTGAATAACTTGTTTACAAATTTATTTTTCAATGAACAAAGTTCGTAAGCAACAGTGCTTGTTTGTACATGCGCTATACATGTATATTGCACAATAAAGGTTTAATAAACATTATAATGTTACATAAATTATAGCACATAACATATAGCACTGTAACATAGCGCATGTTCATGTAATCGGACCAAAACGATCGTGTCCTGATGTGGTCCGATTAACCGGATTCTGCTGTATTTCATTTTGAATTATCCCTCAATTTTTGTGAGCAGTATATATTATTTTAAAAGAAATGTTATTCCAAACAATAAGGTAAGTAAATGAACTCATTTTCAGTCTCAAAGAAGAAAAATGGTACATAAGTGTCAGAAGGCCCAGTATGTTGTGATTTGCTGGAATTTCACAGTTTCATAGATATTATACAGCGCAAATTAGGACTATTTCTCTTAATGTTACACGTACTGAAGAAGTATAAGACTGAACTGCCAAACAACAGTCTTTCAGACCCAGAGTTCATTATAGCTCAGTCATTTCCCAGCTCCAAATACCAGGGGTGTAAAGGTACACATATATCATATGTGGGGAACCATTAAAAGATGAATATGGGGGTGATTTTGAAGTTGCTTCGCCATACTCTTTGCACTCATTACAAAGATTTTGACTAATGTTATATTTAGGCAGTTATGGTGACCTTTACATATTATTCCCAATTTCGTAGTTACGAGTGCAGCACAGAGGAGGCTATTTAGTTGTTTTTGTCTACATTTAATTCAGTTCATACAAACAGAACCATATAAACCATTCCAATTAGGTTAAAATGAACATCACATATGTTCTAGCTTAAAATCAAACTGTATTCAATAGAACGTATCATGTCACAGTAGGTTGCAAACTCATTCACAAAGAAATCCCATAACAAAATAGTTCAATGCTTCTGAAAGAAAATGTTGACATGCCTACTATGGCATCTCTACCATGGGAAGGTGATGGATTTAGTTTGGTATAATTCTGTATTTAATTATTTATTTTATGTAATTTCTCATTAGTGGCTGTTCACAGCAGGAACAAGGGTACAGCAATAAGAGCAAACTACACATAAGCAGAGTCTGAGGTCAGGATTAAACCCAGGATGTCTGTGCTGTGAGGTGACCAGACTCTGAAAACTAGCAGTGGTTACTATGGTATAAAAACAGTACAAATTTCATTGTTTCCTGGCAGAAAGAAAACTGTGGCTTTCTTCATTACTCCTGCTAGACTATGGTTATAAGAGATTCATTTTAAGGGCAAACACTGCATTCCTCCAGTAAATTATTACAGTTATCAGTTATTATAGTTATAATATATTCAGTTAAATATGTTCAGTAAAAATTATGAGAGGAGCTGCTGAAAAACCTCTCTGTTTTGACAAATGTTAGATGAGATATTTGCTTTCCAAATTGTATTTCTCTGATGTTTTAGACAGTCATTGACAATTATGATACATGAAATAATATGGTATGTTAGAAATATGGCTAACAATACAATAACCATACTTACAACTACCATCGTGAAATCATGGTTCAGGGACTATATATGAATCATGACACCCCTACCAAAGAAGCTATTGGAAGGTTTGCTAGAGTAATAAAATATCCAATTTGTCCTCTGGGATTTAGCACAAAATCTCCTAAAACACTATTTCTGGCAGCATTCGTGCACATTAATGCTTCTTACCCTGAGTTACTAAGTTTTCAATATCCCACTTTCTAAATATAATGCCAGCAATGCAAATAACATTCATGAGCACTTCTGTCCACCTCTTCTGTTTACAGGCCTGGAAAATCTGCAGTGGTGTCACAGTGCTTAAAGGCAACTAACCAAGAAAATTGTTTGGTGCTTGCCCACTTTTAAAAGTGTGATTTAGATGTGTGTCAGCACACCTTCTAGTTTTGCGTAAAATAAGGCAATTAAAAAAGCCAATTACACAAACCTGTCACACATTTACATGATTTAAAACATTCAGACAAGACAGACAACGCACTTGTGTAGATTACAATACACTGACCCCAGTGTGCATGTTAAGATTTGCGGTTAATAGTGCAGCGTTTATATTTGGAAAGTTGTTACACGTCACTTGGTGTCCTTGGCCGCATTGCAAAACCATAGGGCATACATTCACAACAAGTGACCCTCAGCGAGCGCTGAATGTCAGGGTTTCTGAAGGCATATATGATAGGGTTTATGATAGAGCTGCAGATGGCTGGAAGAGCGGTCACGTAGGTGTAAGTTGCTGAGTAGTATGTGTCTGCCACCAGTGAGTACATGGCCAGTGGAACCCAGCAGAGAGCAAACGTTCCCAAGATGGCGGACAGCGTGGAGACGCCTTTGGCTGAGGAAGTAGCATATGAGGCAGCTCTAAAATGGCGTTGAACAGCAATCTGCTGCGCATGACGCACTGCGATCTTGCAGATCTGGAGGTAAAGCTGCAGGACAAGCGCAAAGACAAGGAGGAAGGAGATGGCGAGGGCTGCCGCGTTGCTCTTGTGTATTGGCCTGCAGATGCTGCATGTTGCCTTGTCACGCAGACAGTTCCAGCCGAGCACAGGTAGTGACCCCAGCACCACACTGACGGACCACACAAGCAGCAGTATCAGGTAGGTGAAGGTGACGGCACGCTCCGTGTGATACGTCAGGGCATTGTACAGTGACAAGTAGCGGTCGACCGTGATGGCCAGCACATTGAGCACTGAAGCTGAGAAGGCGGTGATGATCAGGCCGGCAGACAGCAATGTCACATAGTCAATGTCCATCATGTATGTGACCGTGAAGTTGAGGATCAGGCCAAGGCCAGCCAGCAGGTCGGCAAATGCCAGACTGGCCACAAGTGCAAATGTGGGAGCTCGCAGTGAGGGTGTGTGGGCAATCAGCGCGAGCACCAGCGCATTCTCACAGCTCACCAGTGTACCCATGATACACAGTACAACATCCCAGGGGTTGACGGGAACAGGCCGCAACTCCACGCTCATATTCCTGACCTCCTGCGCATCCAGGATTAAAGAAGAGGTGTTGTGGAGTGAATTACTCATTGCTGCAGCATGAGGATGAATCACTGACAGGAGAGAGAGGAAGTGAAATAGAAAGAGAAGAGGTGGGGCAGCATGACAGTCATGAAAGAAATTACAGGGGAAAACATCTCCGCCAGAGCCATAGACGGCAATTTAAATCTTGTTCATTCAGAAACAAGGTAATAAAATGTTAAGGACCTATAGTGTAACACAGCGTTACGTTACTGGACATAACTAAACGTTAAAAGTGTAAACGTTAAAAATGATTTCCTAATTACAGCAGCAGAGTATGCTCTCAAAGGAAATCACAAAGTGCTAAAGAGACACTTAGCATAAATGATTCACTCTAAAATAAATAGGGAGAGCGCAAGCCCAATTAAGTGAGGTGAAAGAATGCTTTTTTTTTCTTGACACCCGTTTCTTTTCATAGAAGATAATGGGGATCTTCATCCTGACAGGCAGCTAATGTTTTACCTCATAAACAAGACAATTGGGAACTTAACCATAACCTTATTTAAAAATCGAGCTAATGACTCTCCAAATCACAGCACTGAACAAGGACCGTACGTCAGACAAAGATCAGCACCAACCAGAAATTCCGCCCGAGCCTCCATCTATTTTCCCTCAGGTAAAGGAGGGAAGATGCTCGCACGCGCCGCTCATTCCGTGCTGCTGAACACAGGCTGAAGAGAACAAAAAGCAGGAGGTCATGCAAAATACGTGTGACGGAACAAAAAACTCGTTCGGTCCCTTTTTTTCCTTTCAGTTTGAATTTGCTCGCTGTCTGGAGCCGTTCGTCGGGCACAAAACGTTGGCGCTTCATGGACAGAGGAGTCCAGCTGCTCGCACGCAATTGGTCAACCGGAGAAACACGCAGCCGTGGCGTCACGGCGCCGCTCCATTCTGTTCCTGAGAGCTGGGAAAGATGCCCCGTTGTCCTGGTTACTGGGATAAGATGGAGACTAGCAAGTGCGAGAGGTGGATGGAAAGAGGATGACACAAGGCAAAGTGCCCCGTGTTAAACTAGCATCTACAACTTTGAACTTACTAAAATAACTCTCAAAGGTGTTAAACCAATATTTAGGTCTAATTATCTGTAATAGTTACAAGAAAGGTCCCCAAAGTGGCTGCATTAACTAGAGGCGTGACACTGACAAGATGTGAATATTAAAGGTAATTTTTGCAGATCAGGTTTTGTTTTTATGTGCAGGTTTGGTTTTTTGTTTGTTTGTTTGTTTGAGGGAGCTGGATAAGTTTTAAAGGCATTTTGAGCAAAGAGATAATTTGAGTAAATAGGCTACAACGCCAAACTGAAAACGTGGAGAAAAGTAATAAATAAAAATAAAGAGAGGAAAAGAGGCAGTATGGAGCCAATATATTTTATGTTTTGTTTGGTCATTTCATTTGTCAGTAAACACCCATTCCTGCAGTTCCAGCCAGCAAAACAATGCAAAGAAAGGACGAATGAGGTAAATGAAAAGTAATAATGGTATAACATCAACAGGTGATTGTAATCATGATTTGGTAGAAAAGTATCATGTACAATAGGTTTTGAAGAACAAAGATTGGCAGAGCATCTTTAATTGGTCAACAAATGTGTAAGAACATTATTGAAATGTTTATAACCAATGTTCCTCTGAAATAGACTGAAATTATAAAACGTATAAAATGCAAGGGTTTAAGTCTAAACTGGAGACCTGTGATTTCCAACCCCTGAGATAGAACTGAAACAAGAAACGTCACTCGCCAATTGCTGATATAACCATGTGGGTAAGTAAAAACACTGGCATACCTTTGTCAAGCACTAAAATAATAGAGAAACATTTACAAATGCCAAAAGTCAAATTCTCTGGCCATGGAGGTATCCGGGACAAACCATCATACAACAGAAATGTGTATTGTAGTCAGACATGTCAGTATACCAAATTTATCTTTTAATTTCATTTTTAATTTTGTAATGCATGCTGTGTGCTCATGGGCCAAAGACGAAGTAGACCTTCCAGACTGTTTTCAGCAATAAGTCAAAAAGCCAGGGTCTGTCATGGCACAGGTAATTTTCACTTCTGTGATGACAGCATTAATGCAGAAAAATACACAAAAAATCCAGAGCAACATAGAGTATGCTTCATTAGTTGATCGTATTGGCTAAGAGCTGCTCTGTGTTACTCAGTCCAAAATGTCTTTTTACTGGACACAAACTGCACTAATAGTAATAGTAGCAAAGGTAACTACCCAAAGAACATGTACTGGGACTACTTAGAGAGCAGAAAGTCATTTGAGATAGAAGTTTGCTCATTTCTTAGTGGTGCATTTTTGATGGCCAGTAACAAAGTCACAGGAAACTATGCACAAACAAAAATGTTGTACCAGTTTTAATTGGGTATGCAGATTATTTCTCTGAGCGGGTAATTCCCACCCATAGGCAAGCCCATGTAGAGGCTGTAGATAGGTTGTGATAGAGACGGATGGTGCACCATGGCATAGGAGCAGACAAAAATAGAAGACATAATAGAATTTAAGGTGTCACATACAAAAATATTAAACCCATAGGATTGTCTGTCAAGCTTGATAAAAATACATCTTTTGTGTTGCTGTTATATACCGGTACTAAATCTGATACGAACACTAGGTGGCAGCACAGTCTAAATGGCTGGCTGGAAAACGTCATTACCGTGGAGAAGTCCCAAATTGTATAGGACCTCTACTAAACCACATTTAGTGAATTTGCACTGTAATTACAACCTTTCACTTTACTGTGTACTGATATTCCGGATTTTGGTAGTGCAGGCTCTCAAAATTAAAAAAGTTCATTTTATATACCCATTAGGGACTGTGCAAAAGTCCTGTTCAAACTATTGTTTATATTTCTTTTTGTATCAGATTTATTTCTACAATAGACTAAAATACATTACAGTTTTCAAAACAATCAATAAAATGATTTTAAAAACATGTAGTGTCAATCAAATAAAATATTTAGTTATAGAACATGTTTTAGGTACATAGTCTGGTGCATAGAGGCTTGTGGCTTAGTGGTAAGAGTAAGTTTCTGGAAATCATAGTTCCTGGGGTTTTGAAAGCTTTAGCGTTCCCATGTTTTCAATGTACTACCATTATAAAATATCTTAAGTTCAGTTTATGAATGAGTTTTTACTTTGGATTGGATTAACTGCACAGTCGGGGCCGACATTCGGTCACTTGATGGATCGTTGATCTCCACACATTTCTGTCTTTTATCGATGTGATCCATGGAGTATTTCGGCAGGATAATGGAGTAGTTTGTCATTGCCATTCATCCGAGCTAGGGGCCGGCGTGCAGCTGTTTCCAGTTACATGGCTGGATTGTTTTGCATACACAAGTAAGGATAACAGCCCATCGTGTACATACCCTATATAGACAAATGTTTGTGAGACACAAATTGACCTAACACCCATATTTTTGGACTGTGGGAGGAAACCGGAGTACCCGGAGTAAACCCACACAGACACAGGGAGGACATGCAGACTCTGCACACAAAGGACCCAAGCCGCTTCACCCTGGGATGGAACCCGGGACCTTCTTGTTGTGAGCGGTGCTACCCACCGAGCCACCGTGCTACCCGAGTTTTTATTACCAGGCTATAAAACAAGAACCAGATAAGGATAACAGCCCATTGTGTACATACACTATGTAGACAAATGTTTGTGAGCAGCCAAAAATATGGCCACTGGTATGGAATCTATCACCACCTTCTTCTACGACAGCCTTTGTTCCTTTAAACTTTCCATTAGATTATGGAACATGACTGCGAGTTCTGATTAAGCCACTTTTGGTTTTCCTGTTCATTTCCAAGGCGTCTGATAGATTTGAGGTTGCGGTTCTGTTCTCCACGAAAACTACCAAATAAAGAATCCAGACATGTACAGTTTATATTATTATATAATATGTTACAAGTGAGTGATGCTGAGTTCAATAATTAAATGGGACGTCTACTGAATTTTGTCTATATAGGATTTTAAGAAAAGGACCACACACCACACATGCATACACACTATATGTCTAAAATTTTGTATGTAGACACCTTCTAATTAATTATCTCTGTTGTTTCAGTTACACTCACTGCTAATATTGTCATAATAAAAATAGTATGTAAACTGTACTCGCTATAGACAAACACAGGTAGAGGATAGTTTATTGTGCTGAACACTTCATAGTCAAACCCGACTGTCGTCAGATTAATTGTTCCAGTCCATATTAGTCCAAATTTCTCACCATACCACTGCCAACAAAGGTGTTGGTGACTAGCTGTCAATGGCAGGAGACGTTATGGGTGTCGCCATAACAAATATCCTCTGCTAAGCATCTGGTAATGGTCTGGACAGGGACAGGGGTTGTTTAGTGAAGGTGTCACCTGTGTCTGGATGGTGGACAATGAAACTACGCGAGTTGCTTATGCTTGTCACCTAATCAAATCACCCTCTCTACTGGCAGTCTGTCTCAGCCGTATGGAGCCCTGACAGAACCACTGCTTTCAACACCTCCTAACAACTAGGACAGAATCCAAATGACCACCCTGCTTCTCTTAGTCCTTTCAAAGTCTGCAAACGGATGGCTTTGTAAAGGCATGTCTACCAGTCAACAGCATCTCTCACCAGAGGTACACTACCCCAAAGAAGCATCAAGACACAATGTCTAATCAGACCACTGCAATTTACATATGTGTTTAGACAAAACTGCATGCTGCGATTTGCAGCTATCTAGGTGTGATATTTTTTTGTAAATAAGTTTATGCTGGAAGTCACAGTGGTCAAATGACAGGTGCTTGACACTTCTCTGTATACTGCTCACAAATATTATGAGATATTTCAAAATTCCTCATTTAGTTCAACACTGATTTTTTGACTGTAAACAATTCTGCCTGACTATACATGTATGTGGATTCCCTCATCATTATTTCCTTCCATGTCTGAAAGCAATGAGCAAATTACATGTAAACAATCCACACAAGGCAGAATCCCATCATGTCCTGAACAGTATATTAGAAAACTAGATGATATTGATTTACAATATGAATAAGCTTACTGTGCACTACAAATGATCTCAGAAAGATTTATTGATATTTAAACTCAGTAATTAGAAAGATTATGAAGGACACTGACTTTATCCTGGTATTTATTTAACTTTGGAAACTGTCCAGCAGTGTTTATGAGAACATGATCATCTTGAAATAGAAGATGATAAATGGGCAATGTTTTCACCACATGGTGCACCTGCTCCTGTAAAACAGCCTGATATTTCCTTCCCATTTTATTACCATGCAGAATAATTCTCGAACCATATGACATTCATGCTCAAATCAATATGGATCAACCACCATGTATAAAAGCTGTCTGTCAGGAAATGTTTTGTTTGTTGTTTGATTTAACCAAATATGACCAAACTGCATTTGGAATTATGCCTTTTTTTGTTGATACATAATATCGAACAGTGACCTTGCTACATTTTGAATCTAGTGCAATAGTGGACAATTAGCTTCTTGTGGTCTGAACTTTGCCCTGTAGAATTTCTATGGTGTTCTATATATGGCCATATTGCCACAGCATTTCAATAAACCGCCATAGCATTGCTGAAACACTTGAGGGCATGAACTTCCTCTATTCATAGGGAGGAGTTGTATTTGCGGTTTTGGAAATGTTGTGAGATGTTGGAGCCAAAAGTGAGAAATGTAGTCAAATGTGGTACATGATCAAAGCTGGATGACAAGTGCACTCATCTATACACACAGAATCCACAGATGGTGAGAACTTGAATTGGGAAGATTCATGATCAGTAAGTACTGATACACTTTATGTCTCATACACATTCAAATGGCTTTTTTCCAATAATCTGTTTTTGTGTACACCACATTTACGTAAGTGTACATTGTGATTTCTGTACCATACACAAAACGTTTTTATGTGTATACTTTATTTTTAATCCTGCCTGCCTGTGGTCAAGCTGTGTCATGATTGTTTTCTAACTGTATAAAAGATCTGTTTTCAGTTTCAACTGAGTTTTGTGTGTGTGTGTGTGTGTGTGTGTGTACTGATCAATCATTGCATTAAAACAACCTTCTTGTTTGTTTCTACACTCATGTTACACCACAGATAGTGTAAAGTTTGCTTGTTGGATCATTCTCAGCACTGCAGTGTCACAAACATGGTGGTGGTGTGTTAGTGGGTGTTGCACTGGCACAAGTGGATCAGACACAACTGTTTTGCAACTGTTTTTAAACATCATTGTACTCTCTCGTTGGTCCAACTTGCAGATGTAGCATCAAAGAAAGTAAACTCATTAGTGGCAGAACCGTTTCTGTTAATTCTTCATCAGTGCTATCCCTCAATGTTGGCTGGATAATTTTGGCTGGTGGACTATTCTCTGAGATCAAGGAGTGCTGAGTTTAGTCAACAGCCACCTGAACTAAACACTAATGTGCATTTTGTGGGGCACTTGAAGACAGAAAAAGCTTAGTCTTTTGTAAAACCACAAGATGCTCTCCATTATATTTCTATATACACTATATAGACTTATGCAATAATAAAGGAGAAATTCGCTAATTAATTGTAATGCAACAACACTTTGTTTACTTAAGATTGTTAACAATACCTTTACAGTGTGCTGAAGGCCAATTACCATAAATGAAATCTCCTGACCCTGCTGTCTAATCCTATTAAGCTCTGGGGATATACTACAAGCTGAAAATTTGCTGCACTGAATATTGTCACCTAAACTTCGGATGGATTGCTTATGTAACTCTACTGTGCAATGCACCATGATTATACATTTCACACCCTACCGCCTCTGTTGTAGAGAAGTTGAAACACTTTCTGTCATCAAATTTACTGAAACTGGATGAACCTGGTTTCTCTCTCAATCTCTCTCTTTCGCTCTTTCTCTCTCTCTCTCTCTCTCTCTCTCTCTCTCTCTCTCTCTCTCTCTCTTATACCCCAACCCAGTCGTGCTGCTTGTCTATTTTCTCAGCATCTCACATTCTCACTTGGCCGTGACAGAACATCTGCGATGCATGAGAAATTGCAGTGATAAAACAGGCTACAACTAATAGCCTTGTGTTTACAACTGTGATGTAAAAACTGTAATACTTATCCATGCGCTAAAGGTACTGCATCCAATCGAACAAGCATGCTAATTATAGTCATACTGGTTTGGGTTTGTTTTTTATTAGTAAAATGCTTCTTTGATTTGGATGTTACATAACGTATTATGTTTTTAACATGTGCATTGCAGTCACTATCTCAACATAATATTGAAACAGGCTTTTTGTGTAAACTATATCAACACACCTGAGATTATCTGGGATGTGAGCCAGCAGAATTGTCCAATACGTAACTGGTCTAAGTTTAAGCATTACATTGGTCCTTAGACTTCTGCGCTGTTGCTATGGATCTGAACATATCTCTCCAGACTCATTTTTATCTCCTCACTGATTTTTATGAGATGCTATATTCTAGTTTGGTATATTGTTGTTTGACTAGTAGATACGTGAATATGTAGCTTCAGAGGGTTTGGTGTTTATGTAATGTCTCTCTCACCTTCTCCTTTCTCATTCCCCATCGCTTTCCATTTCTATCTCTCTCTGTCTCTCTCTCTCTCTCTCTCTCTCTCTCTCTCTTTCCTCACGAACTCAGAGAGGATGAAAGTAGCCCACTTCCTATCGTCATGGTAACAGTATGTGAATGCTAGCTAGAGGGAGAGAGAGAAAAGGGGAGGGAAAGAGACAGACAACAAGTAAGAACTGCATTAGAAAACAACATCAGTCTCCAGAGTCATCTGAAAGGTAGGTAACAAGAGGGACAATGGCTTTTAGGAGATCATTTCAATGCTAGGTAATGTGCAAATATGGCAAGGCATTGATCTTGCAAGGCTAGACAGAACATGACTTATATATGACGTTAGCATCGATACTGCGGTGTTGTTTTGGCCAGGTGACCCTGATGTTGACATTTTACCTTGTGTTATATCCTTCTCTGCTTGATAACTCGTGCTGTTGTAATGACAATCACTATCAGTGTCTATGTGTATCACACAGATGCTGTGTTTCATAATTCTTTCATTAGACCTCCATGTTTACTGAATACGTCATTGTAGATTGACGTGTTGCAGCCAATAGTGAAGTTGAAATATGTATTTCATTTGCAATCAAATAATATCTTCATGTTGTGTTATAAATCTTATTGTATTCACATGTAAATGTGTCAGTTCTTCGGTTGAATTATTTATCACCTCAATCACACATCAATCAGACTCAGCTCATTTCCATCCAGAGCAAAATAATCCATGTTTTCAGCTTTACTGCTAAGGATGCAAAAAAAATCCTCAGTGATTTACAAATGATTTTGATTTAATTATGATTACATTGCAGTGAAGCCGCTCTCAGTGCCTGGTTTTGTTTATTGATTCTTCAGCAAAAATGCATGTTGTCATTCCACTTTACTGAACAGAAGGTGTCCGTTTTCAGCAAATACCCCCTAAAAAGTACCCTGCTCGCAAGAATTAGGGGATATTTCATTATTGAATATTTAAGTTCCAAACAAACTATTCCCTAATATTTGTGAGCAGTAGATTATGCCACTCCACACTGTACATATTTGGCTGTTTATGTGGGTTCTTTTCTTATGATGAGGCACCATACACTCTGTAGCTATGCCCTCACACTGATGTATTTAATTACCTAATGAGCACACCTTGTATAGGAACTGCTGAGATTCGTTTTTGGTCTGTTCTCACTATGTATATGGGTGTTCACCATAGTTGTTGCCATGGTGAACACCCACTCAGAAGGCCAAGCAATGATCCAGATTAGCTGATCCATTTTAATTTATATCAGTATTATTTTATATTTATTATTCCTTTGTCTTGTTGCCATAAAATTGTTATTCTATCATGCTTTAACACCCTGAAAACATTAGCAGAGATTTATGTTTGCCCTAAGTTTTCTATAACGAACATCAATGAGTTGACCAAATCTCAATTGTGTTGCAGGTTATGCATTTCCCAAGGTTGTGAAGCATAAATATAACAACTTGATGGGCTCCGTCTAGCTAAGATCGAATTCTAATTAAGAAATTTTTACACAAGGCAAATTTGCTCCTCCGAAGAAAAATGGAACATACGCCTGTGTTTTGCCCATCTCATACTTGGAAAGGCCCCAGTGTCTCAACATTTTCCTCTGAATGGGACGATAACCTTAACTCCTATCTTATGGCACCAGATGTGATCAAACCCCCTCCACAGTTCCAAGATCCAGAGGACCCTTGCCAGTCACCACCAGCCAGCTCTACTGTCATTAGAAGAAGGGATAAGGAAATGGTCAAGGCAGGCACCAAGCCAAAAGAACGTAGAAGTAGACCTACCAGTGCCATTGAGCCCCACAAGCGTTCATTGTCCCTTTCCACAGCCATTACCTCCAATAAAGTTGTAACGCCAAGAAGATGTGAAAGCTATGCACTATCATATTCAAGCAGCAGTTCAGAGGACAGTGGCAGCGATAGCACCCCTGTGAGGACAGGAGATCATCTTCCTGATGCAGTACCCCAGCATAGAGCCCGGAGCATTGTTCTGAAAAAGGCCAAAAGGAAACCGACCCCACCTGCACGTACAGTGTCACTGCACAGACTTACAGAGTCAAAGCATCCAGAGCGTAGAACACAGAGCCTCTACATCCCCAATGATTCCCAGAATCTAATGCTCCTACCCGACCTAATACCAGTATGTAAAAAAGAAGTGAGTGAGTCTGACCCTTCCACTTTAACTGCTGAAGCACCAGTTAAGATTTCAAATCAGTCCCTCATCAGTCACCGATCACTGAAAGAACAAAGGCTCAGTGAGCAATGCAAGTCTTTCACAAGTTCCCTTGTAGGGGATCATGTAAACGAAGCTACCAAAGGACCTTACAACTCCGACTGCAACAATTCACCAACGTCCACTCGCTCATCTCCCTCTCAGCCCTCTATCTCCTCCCCTACAAGGCTAGCTATCTCAGCTTCCCACTCCAGTGGCTACTCAAACCAGTGTGACACACCCACTCAATCCATCTCTACTATGGTAGGACCTTCTCCACTTGGATGCAGGATGCGGCCCAAGCACTTCAGTTCTGTTCCCGGTCAAAAGGCCAAAAATTGCAAATCAAGGTTATCTCTGCAATTGCCTGAGGTGCAACCTGCCATTCCCAATCCTGATCCTTCTCTCGTCTTGCCAAAAACAATTCGGCGTTACTCTGATGCCTCAAGACCTAAGCAGGGAGGGAGCAAGCTGGTAATGCCTGTTGTGACTCAACAAGACCTAAACAATGTGCGTTTGCGTTCCATAAGTAGCTCTGACTTGGACTCTGGTGTCATTGCTGAAGCTAAAGAACAGGATGCTAGCTCTGTTACCACTCAGAGCAGTCCAAAAAGTAAACCGCCTGTAGCACCCAAACCTGTTGTGTCTAAATGGCCACCTAGTGCTGTCACAGTGAATGATTGTGGAACATGTTCAGAAGTACATCCTCCAGTAACCAATACCAATGCATTTACTAGACAAGAAGGCATTTACTCAACAGTTAACAAAGTTAAACCCAATGCTATTCTTTCACACTCATCCAATGCTAGTAGCGACCATAAGCAGATGCAGCGGTTTCCAGAGCATATAAATGTGACCAACTGTGTACAATCCCAGTGCAGTACTGAAGACACAAATGCACTGCCCTTTAAGACTCCCACTGATGGCAACCAAAGTACCCAACAGAGGAAAACAAGGGCACAAGGTCCTCCGGTTTCAAAAAGACCTACTTTGGTGTATACAAATTGTGAGAATATATCTATCCTAGAGAAATTGGAAAAGCATGCCGAGCCAACAGGCAATTATGAAAAGCCTAGAAGTCCGCAACAAGAATACCATGTTACAGTGTATGGTTTCATACCAAATCATCCACATGCCAGTGAAACACAACCAAATGCAGCAGTTACACCTGGTTAGTCATTTATAATGATAAAACATAATAAACAATATATGTATATACCGAGAACATACTTTTTTAACATCCAACCCATCACCACAAATAATGTATTGATATGTTTCTAACATAGAGCATGCATTTTATGAAAACAATGAGAGGCAAATGCCAGAAACAGAAGCTGTACCCTCTTCTCACACGACAGAAGACCTGTTTACCATTATTCACAGGTAAGATAATAACTCATAAATGAATTATAATGAATTATTTCTGTTGTTGACACTTCGTATCAGTAAAATGTTTTTCTTTGTTGCTTACATTTACACATTACTATTTGCATTTAGTTCTTTTATGCTACCTTTATCATTTGGCAGGTCTAAGAGGAAACTTTTTGGCCGTAAAGACTCTTTTGATAACAAGCAAGGTGACTTTGGCACTCAGGGGCCTGGTGGTGTTTCTAAAACTGCTTCCCAAAATGACAACTTCATGGCTCTTCTGAGAAGGACCAGAAGTGCCAAGGCCAGCTGTGGAAGCCGGATCTCAGCCACAGAGCTTCTGAAAAGCTCCAAACCTGCAGCTGCTGGAGCCACAGATCTGACCACCTACAAAAAACACAACATGATGCATTCGCATTGTCCTTGAACTGATCCTTTAGTGTTGTTTCGGCCAAACAGTACATTTTCAAAGTGTTGCTTGCTTAAGCTTGTGTACTATGTGCATGTAAATATCTCTCTTAAGTTTACAGTAATTAGCAAATAAGCTTTATAATCTGATTATTGCAAAAACATGTCAATTCAAAATACAGACAGAGTTGCTTTTATATATTGTCTAAATGATCATGCTTATGTAATTAATCTAAAGCATTTTTGCGCCCTTGTCATCTTTATTTAATAGTACACATGCACTCATCACTTTATTTAGTGCACCCCCTTGTTTCTAGTTATCCATATTATTAGTTCCACTTAACATATAGATGTATTTTATTGTTACACAATTACATACTGCAGTCCATCTATTTCCCTAAATATTTGTTAAATGTAATCTGTTCTAAAATGGTAACGTCTACCAGAGATCAGGTACTATTTGGGTGGAGGAGCATTCTCTGGAGCTGTGAGACTGACGTAGTGCTGTGTTAGTGGGTGTTGTGCTAGTATGATTGGGTAAGACACAGCAGCACTGCTAGAGTTTAAAACACCATCCAAACAGTGTCTCTTTTATTGGAGACATTCACCTTATTGCTCCAAACTAAAGTCAGAAACAGCTTCTCATATGCTCAATTTGTGTTCGTCATTTTGCTCATATGACACTGCCTACACTGCCGACATTTTTGTTTGGGGAACTATTTTCAGGCAAGCAGTAACACAGAGGTGTTTAAAGACTCCAGCAGCACTGCTGTATCTGAACCACTCATACCACCACTACACACTAACACATCACCACCACATCGGTGTTACCGTAGTACTAAAAATGATCCACCACCCAAATAATACCTGAAATGTGGGGATCCTGAATATTATAGAACATAGCAAAGGGAATTAACAAAGTATGTAGAGAAACAAATTGACAGACAGAAACAGAACAAAGTGCTTCTATATTTTAAGTGGAACTGATACATGGACAATAAGTGAGAAACAAGGACATGTATCTATTAAAGTGATCAGTGAATGTGCGTATGCTGTGTAATACTGACTGTTCTCAGAACATACTGCTATAGTATAATGTACTAAGTAATGTAAATGGTTTGCTGTTTTTGCAATAAATGTCTGTAACAGAATTTTTTTCTGAATTGTCACAAAATAAAACAGTTTCTGATGCATAATAAGAATAGCTCTTCACTGACATATACACTCAAACTAAAATAAATCATCTGGTCAATGAGTGAGAGTGTAAATGCTTGCAAGAATAATTGGAGGGAATTAATATAATCTTCAGGTCACTCAGACTAATCTCTAGCTCTAGACCTGATACAGCTTGTGCAGAGAGATTACATGAGTCACAACCCAGAGAATACAAGGACTTTTTATGCTATTTATTTCAAGCTATTTTCAAAGCTGACATTTTTTCCATTCTGTACTAAAGATACTGTTTGAGGATTTTCTTGTTTAACACCAATAACTATGTGATACATGAGGAGTTGTCCTACATCATGGAAGGACTATGCAGTTCTTCCAATACCTCATAGATCATGGTAAGTGCATCTCACCAAGATACAACAGCTGAATACAAAAGCAGAAGTAAAATGTATGTGATGTAAAAAAAACAACTTTACATTTAATTACAAAATAATGAACACTATATGGCAAAATATTGAAATGAAAGATGAATATGCATAAAAAGCATTATTTTCCTTGTATTTATACCAGTAGATGATATTTGTAAATACATACTACTTCCACTGGGTCCTTAATTTGGTGATATTATATGGTGTATTGATGTAGTGTATTTGTGTATTGTCAGATGTTTGCTTATCTGCACTGCTCTACATTGGCCGAGAGCAAGGTCATGTTTTCAAGAGGTTATCTGCTCTGCAATTTAAAACAATTTGAATTTTAATATATATATAATTTTAGTATAGCACTAAGGCCAAGGTCACATTCTTCTGTAAGAACCTTAGAGAGAGGCTTAGGTGTTTATGCCCCATAATTCACACTGATTCTAGTTATGTTTTTATAAAATTACATGAAAATCCTGCGGTTTATGGTTAGCTGAGCTATCATAGTTTAGCACATCACACTGGAGATTATTTGTGAACATAT
>JAUZST010000831.1:346258-380614 GCA_034779995.1 Parotocinclus haroldoi
TTTCCCTTCCTACCTCCCTAGGAATTTGTTTTTGGTTATTGGTTTGCTCGGGTTGTGCTCTGTTTCTCTGTTCATCCTGGTCCCAGTCTCCATCCTGGTCCCAGTCTCCATTCGTTCCCTGCAGAGCCTGCTCAAACACACCCTGCCACCTCACTGGTCTCTCAATAAAATTCCCGTTCTGCATCCTCATCTCCAGTGCGCTCATTTAACCGTTCATGACATCATGGCTGAGATAATAAACTGTTTAGCACAATCAAAAAGCAGAACTGAATGAATTACAATTATTGTGAAAGCAGCAGAGGAATATCTGGACATTAAGGGACTGCTCTGGGAAACTGTGCGAGACACATTAAATGAGGATGTGTACTCTTCTCAGGCATGGGTAGGTTCTTCCTCTTAATGGTAACAGTGTTACAATGGAATGCAAGGAGCCTAATAGCAAATGGTCAAGAATTTAAAAAATATATTGAAAATTTATATGACAAACCTGACATAATATGCATACAAGAAACTTGGTTACGACCACGATTTTAATTTAATGCGACACATTGCAATTAGGAAAGATAGGGAAAATGGTACTGGTGGAGGTGTGGCAATATTTGTGCAGAATGTAATAAGTTAAAAAATTATTAAAATTAGTGCAGTGAGTGAAACAATAGTTATTAAAATCTGGACAGGTAAGGATGAGATAATGATAATTAATTGTTATAATCCGTGTGGAAAATTAAGTTGTAATATACTAGAAGAAGTAGTGAAACAAACGAAGGACAAGATGGTGTGGAGATTTTAATTCTCACAACACCCTGTGGGGTTGTAGCAACACAGACCCAAATGGCACAGTTGTTGAAGAATTCATCAATGATCATGGCCTGGTATGTATTAATGATGGGGAAGGAACGCAATATAATAGTAAAAATAATACAGAAACAGCCATTGATCTAACGATAGTATCTAGAACAATAGCAGGACTGAGTTCATGGAATGTGAAAAAAAGCACAACAATAGACAGTGACCATTACCCTATAACGACTAAAATTGGATTAATAACCCAACATAATGAAAAGGAAAGACCACCAAGGTGGATATTAGATAAAGCAAATTGGAAGGCCTTTCCAATGTGAAGACGGACTTACAAGGATACGTGCTGGAAACCAAATAGATGTAAATATTCTTAACAGCAAAATTACAAATTTAATAATCCACTCTGGTAGTTTGACAATCCTTAAGAGGAAAATTACTGGTAAAGAGAAATGTGTACCTCTGTGGAATGAAGACTGTCGAAAGGCAGTTAAAACTAGAAATAAAGAATTTAAAAACCTTCAAAAATACCATTCATATGATTCCTTGATACAATACAACAGGGCACAGGCCATGGTAAGGAAAACAATAAGAACACAAAAACGTACATATTGGAGGCAATTTTGTAATACGATTGGAAGAGATAGAAATCTATCAGACGTATGGGCCATGATAAGAAGAATGGGGGACATTAAAAAGAATTATGCAATACTAGTTTTAATTAGTCATAACGAGATAGCTGTCAACGATTCAGAGAAAACTGAACTCTTAGCGCAAACATTTAAAAAGGTAAATAGCTCAGAGAATCTAACAAAGACAGCAAGACATTACAGGGACATAACTCTATCAAAACACCAAAAATATTGGAAATGGAAGAACCATCAGAGGATGCTTTAGACCTGCCTTTTAATATGTTTGAATTAATAAGAGCGATTAAAAATGGCCGAAACACCACTCCTGGTAAAGACGAAGTGTGCTATAAAATGCTGGAACATATAATGG
The DNA here is from genome assembly GCA_034779995.1 of Parotocinclus haroldoi. Taxonomy (NCBI): domain Eukaryota; kingdom Metazoa; phylum Chordata; class Actinopteri; order Siluriformes; family Loricariidae; genus Parotocinclus; species Parotocinclus haroldoi. The sequence goes on from JAUZST010000831.1 coordinate 348,059, forward strand.
ATGGAGCATTAGAGATAGTATTGCAGCTATACAATAATTGTTGGAGGGGTGGACAAATTCCTTAAGTGTGGAAACATGCAATAATTGTCTAATTATAGACCTAACAGATACCAGATTTTAACCCGGGTGACAAGGTTTTAGTTCTCTTGGCTGTGTCCCATTCTGCATTGCAGGCAAAGTTTTCAGGTCTATATGAGGTGCACAAGCGACTGAGTGATGTTAATCATGTGATCTAGACTCCCGACTCAACCAAAACACAGATTATGTCATGTGAATATACTGAAGTTGTATGTTAGCCGTAAAAAACCTGATTGTTTGGGACCAATAGATGTTTCTACTGCTGTGTGCGAGCCTGCATTAGTGACCGTTGTGACTACACCAGACCATTCATCCAATGTGGAGGATGGATTGCTGTCTTGTTCTGTTTCCCTTTTGTCAGCTCGTCTTCAGAACTTGGAAATGCTGTGCCAACTGGATTCTATTCTGGACCTCCTCGCTGATGATACTCATGCTGAACTAAAGTCACTATTTATCTCTTCACGGATGTACCTAGACAAACTACTTTACTTAAGCACAACACCCTGTGAAGCATGCTCAGATGCAGTCTGAGGTAGACTACTTGGTGAAACCATGTCTCCTAGTCCCGAAACCAGATAGCACCTCTCGGTTCTGTACTGACTACAGGAAGATCAATGCAGTCACTGTTCCCGATTCATTTCCTTTGCCACTGATTAAGGATTGTGTGGACAGTGTGGCTAATGCCAGGTTCGTGACGAAACTGGATCTGTTAAAAGGATACTGGCAAATTCCCTTGACAGTCCAAGCCTCTGAGATATCTGCCTTTGTGACCCCTGATTCATTCATGCAATACTTGGTCATGCCTTTTGGCCTGCGTAATGCACCAGCTACATTTCAACATCTTATGTGTCGTGTCTTGCAATCATTGCCTAACTGTGCTGCCTACCTGGACGATGTGGTGGTGTACACCTCCACGTGGGATGAGCACCTATAAACCCTAAGGGCTTAATACCCCGAGGTATTTCGTGTTTTAAGAGCACTTTGAGGATCTCCTGTCCCATACTCGTGCGCTCCTCGCACGCCTGAGCTCAAGCTCTTCCGTCGTCAGCATGCAACAAGCCTTACTCCTGCACTCCCTGAATGGGACGCACCCCGGATTGGCTTACTCACACCACACGTGCGCCCAAGCTCATGCTCGCCCCCTGGCGCTTCCGTGCCTCTCACAATCTATTCGTGTTTGCGCTCCTCACGGGCCCGAGTTAATCCTCATTTTCTGGTGCTTCAGCACCTTATGCGTCTTATTTGCATTCACGCTACAAGTGCGCCCCAAGTGTATTTGCTCGCCCTTTCACACTTCAGCGTCTTCCACAATTCATTCGTGTCCTCTCTACATGCCCGTCCAAACTCACGCTCGCCCTCTGGTGTTCAGACTACCTCTGGGCAGAGGTTCAGAGGTACAGCTGTGTTTTTTTTAGCATCACAGAGACCTGCCGTGTGAATCACCTGGTAATAGCAGGTTTCAATACTGATGTAGAAAATACATCTATAAATACAATAATAAATATAATTAGATATAAATGTGACTTCAATCCTTGAGTACAAGATGAATTTGTTTTGCAGGGATTCACTTATTACATCACCAAAGAGGTCTCCATCACTGGGATCCAGGTAAGTGCTTGTTTATAGTGGCATCACATCACAGGTTCTGGGAATTAAAGTAACTGTATATTTTGTTTTTCCTGAAGCGTCTACATGGGAAGGTGAATGAGCTGATATCATACCATCAACTGGACACCTTTATCAATGTTCCACTTGAGGATTGTGTGGTAAATTCATTACACAATATGCGATGTACATTGTGATTTGTAAGTCTGAAATTGTATCTACAGTGTTGATTGTGTTTAATTTACAGCAAACCTTTTATGAGGTGACACGTAATTACCTCAGAGTGCATCCAGATGGTCATGTGATCTCCCACCAGTGGAAGGAGGAGGACACTTTCTGCACCCCTGATTGTGATTCTGAATCACAACTAAGCTCTGAGGTAATTCCAAATCTCATAACAGACGTCTATATTCATACTTTAGTATTTGCAGATTTGGGGGCTGTTTAAATATACAGTGTGATTTTTAATGATATATTCTTTGTTCGTACTACAGGGTAGTGAAGTGAGTCTTTACTTGGAAATTAGAATTCTTGAAATTCCAATAAAGTAATAGTAGACAGAATGGCAAATAATTTGCATGATTGTTTTTTTAGCTCACACCTTGCAGACTCTGGGATTTCTGATATTTTCCTGAAGCTGCAGGCTCTTTGTGAGGCTTTTTCTGTGAGTAAAACTTTACTTATTTAATTTCTGTGATTATCTGCTGATGTTATGCATACAGATACAGATTACGTTCTGCTTCTTATTGTTATACATTAATAACCATCATGAATATCGTTTTCCTATCAGTCATCATCAATATCTATTTTAGCATGTTTTATTTAATTATATAACATTTATAACATTGTATAAAGGTGTAATGTTCATAAGAAACAAGTTATTTTAAAATAGCATATTTCGTAAGTTTAATGTTGTTCTCATAGATTCTAGATGTTATGATTTTTAAAGTTTAAATTTATAAAGTTGGTATATGCTGTAATCTCTGTAAGAGTTAAATGTTTGTAAATATGTTGTACATATTAATATTTGAAATAAAGTTGTTTGTGCTAAAGATTTTGGATTTCTTGGAGTCATTTTCAGATATAAAGATAATATACAGGATCATATAGAATTAAACAAGTAGCCTACATCCACTAAAGAAGAATCATTCACAGTGCCATGTTTGTAAAACAATTTAACTTTTAACTAATTTAGAAAAAAAAAGATTGCATGAGAAAATAGAAGAGGATATGCATACTGAAGTTTTATTACAAAATAAAGTGAATAAATATTTTGATTATGACTATGATATATAATTAATACTTTGATTTGATTATCTGAAAAAAACTAAAACATGCTACAGACTAAATCTAGTAAGAAAATCTGGAATTAATTAAAAATACTAGTTAAAAGACTAGTTTAATTACACTAGTCTACATTTTAAAAAATGTTTTCTGTGGACCTAATTATTTTTGCTGATTTTACCCAAATGAAAATTGTTGCTTCCAAATATGAAAATTGGAACCCTAAACCTTTCGCTTGATAAGCAAACGTGCTAAATGCTACACTGCTTTGATGGCTGTAAGTACTATAGCTTTGATCCAGTCTTTGGTTCTAACCAAAAATACCAAAATTCTATTAAGTGAACTTAGAAACTTGGCTTGGTATGTCTGAGGTTTGAACCCAAGATATTTCTTTTGATAGGCTAGTGGGTTAACCACTACTCTAAATGGATGACTGTGTGGACTGTAGATTTAATCCAGGCTTTGGTTCTTACCAAAATTACCAACATTCATTTAGGTAAATTTAAAAACATGGCTTGGTTAGTCCGGGGTTTGAACACAAAACATTTCGCTTAATAGGCAAACATGCAAACTTCTACTCTACTTTGATGGCTGTAAGCACTATAGCTTTGATCCAGGCTCTGGCTCTTACCAAAATTACCAAAATATGTAACTTTTATGTAACTACAACTATTATGTAAACTTAAAAACTTAACTTGGTAAGTCCAGGGTTTGAACCCAAAACCATTCACTGCATAGGGGAACGTGCTAACCACTACTCTATAGAAATGACTCTAAGGAATGTTCCTTTGATCCAGGCTTTGGCTCTTACCAAAATTACCAAAATTCAATAAGTTAAATGTAAAAATTTGGCTTGGTTAGTCCAGGGCTTGCAACGAAAACCTCCCACTTTATAGGCAAATGTGATAACCACTATTGTAAAGGAAGGGCTGAGAGTACTATAGCTTTGACCCAGGCATTGGTTCTTACCAAAATTACCAACATTTAATTAGGTAAACTTAAAAACATGGGTTGAAAAGTCAGGGGTTTAAACTAAAACCTTTAGCTTAATGGGCAAATGTGGTAATCACTACTCTACTTTGACGGCTGTAAGCACGGTAGCTTTGATTCAGACTTTGGCTCTTACCAAAATTCAATAAGGCAAACTTAAAAAATTGGCTTGGTAAGTCCAAGATTTGAGCACAAACCTTTTGGCTTGATAGAAAACCTACTACTCTAAAGGGATGGCTGCAAGAACTCAAATTTTGATCCAGGCTTTACATCCAATAATGTAAACTTAAAAACTTGGCTTGGTAAGTCCAGGTTTTGAACCCAAAACCATTTGATAGACAAACATGCCAACTATTATTCAACAGGAATGACTGTAAGGCTTTGGCTCTTACCAAAGTGTTTGAAATCTGTTTGACCTTGTTTAATTCCATGGCACATTTAATTCTGGGTTTCCCAGATCCCATGATACAAATCCCTCACAGACAACTAAAATTCCAAATAAAGGAAAGCCTTTAGGTGGACCTAACAACCATTTCAAATTAGGCTCATGCACATGCGCATAAGGGAAGCAATTAAACATTTGTAACTGATATACTTGCTATGAGTAATCCACTCCAACATACATGACATCTGATAACAGCAGAAATCTGACTATGAACTGATTATTAAATGAAGGTAAACGCACTCACTGAGTCTTCTTTGCTTTTCAGATGCCATTAGGCAAAATGTTCTATCCAAAATACTTTTTTTACCCAAATACAAAACACCTACTGGGAAGTCGGGGACTGGACAGTTGGTCAGGACTGAATGAAACTGAACTGATGCACTTAAATTTATTAGGAAAACATGTGGGCCTCTGCTAAACTGCTTATAACAGTATAACAGTGACCCTAAATACGCCACCTAAAAACAATGCATTGGTGTATGGATAGGAATTGAATGCCCTTCAGTGGCCATTTAGAGCCCTGTCCTAAATACAAGTGACATCCGATACCTGTGATGGGACAAGGAAACATGTCCACTCAGCTACTGAGAAATAAAATTCTACTCATCAAAAAAATTTGGAAAGGAAAACACATGCAAAAACACTGCATCCCACACCTGGAAAAGAAGTGGGATATTACAACTGACATTGTGCAAATATTCCCCATTCTAGTCATGCAAAGCTCAGAGACGTAGAAAAAATTCAAAAGAAATGCAGCTCTTTCAAGAGCTCATTCAGTGGTTCAATCAGCCAGCTGACCACTGCTGTCTTTTTCAGTTACACAAGTGCTGCAAGGCAAAATAATGGGAAATGGGATGGGAAATATTTTTTTTTCAGGCTTTATACATAATGTGTCTATTTCAAAGAGTTTTCTCTGACTAATATGCTTAACGTTGAATAGTTTCATTTCATTTACAACCCCAAATCAGAACAAGTTGGGTCAGTGTGGAAAATGTATATAAAAGCACCACAGTGTTTCTTACATTCATTTGACTTTGATTGCATTGCAGACAGTATAAACATGAGATATTTCATGTTTTGTCTGGTCAACTTTATTTTATTTGTTAATAAACATCCAGTCCTGCATTTCAGACCTGCAAGATTTAGAGCTAATAATGAATAAAATAATGTATTGATTTCAAACAGCTGATGTAATAGGGTGATTGTTATCATGATTTAGTACAAAAGCAGCATCCAGGAAAAGCTTTGATAAGTAATGATGGCCAGACGATCTGCAGTTTGTCAGAATTTCTGAGGGAATTAGTGAAATGTTTAAAAGCAATGTACCTCAAGAGAGATTGGAAGGGATTTGTATATTTCATTTTTTTAAAATTGAAACATTCATGAACAGCTGATATAACCACATGGGCATGAGGTAACTTTGAAAACCATTATCAACAGCTACAATACAGAGTTACATATCCAAATGTCATATAAACCTTTACTGGGAAAAAAGACCATCTTTGTGTTTCTCATACATGTATACACCAGGCAAAACATGTACTGTGAGATTTCAATAGCAAAACTGTAAATTTGACAGTTTTTAATGTAAACTTTCACAGTTTGACCATAAAGCTCACAGTTCTAATACGAATTTTGATGGTAATTAGGCCACTTCGTGGTTCTACTGTCAAATTTCATAGTTCAAGTGTAAACTTGGTTGACTGTGAACTGGCCATAAATTGTTTCACAGTTCTACTATGTGTATTTGGCCACTTCATACTTCTACTGTTAAATTTCGCAAATTTCCTGGGACTGGTCAGCTTGCAGAGTTCACCAGCATAAACCAGCTTGGACTTGGACAAACATGCAACCCATATGAGCTTGTTAATTTACCAGCATATAAACATCCAAAGCTATCAAAAGCGGTTATTTAAAAAATGTATATAAAGAGTCCATGCCCCATCACTGTCAGTGTGTTTTGCCAGTCTTGGGTGACCATACACCCTACTGAACAGTCAATGTGTGGCACTCTCGTCCAGTTTATCTGATTCTGTTCTCCCCCATGAATATATCACTTGCTACTCAGTCACGAATATTGAGTTTGTATCTAATTTGCATAATCAAACAACTTTCTTTGACTTTTCATTTGCGTTTCCGATGATCTTGCTTAACAAATTAAAACCAAGTGCTTCTTTTTAAAATGGATTTATATTCATTATGAAACATCCCCTAATTTTTGGGAGCATTGTACTTACTGAAGTGCTTCATGTACTTTTTAAAAAGAGAGGTACTCAGGCAGTGAACACCATCACACTGTTAAGATTGGTCTAGGATAAAATGTAGCATTAAGTGATTAGGTAACAAAGTAAAAGAATTTGCTTTGACTTGACATGTTTGACGTTCAGCAGGGGTTTGATTAGTGCCTTCATGATAGGAGCGCAGTGGTCCATTAGTGTTGTAAATATAAAGCATTAGTGCTCTAAATCTAATAAGGTAGTCAGGTTGGTGCAGGGAACACAGCAGTGGGTTGACACGAGTTATTTTTTCATGAATTAATTTTCTTCATTCTTGTTCGTTGTCAAGGTCTCAGGGAAAGCCGGTGGCACAGGACGCAACCCCGAACCAGAATCTGAACTTGGAACAATTTGCCAAGGAGGGATATGTAAACAATTCCCAATGTAGGTGTTGAAAGCTGGTAGAGAAGAGTTGTATTTTGTCATTATTAGAACGTTCCCGTTTCCATAATTATCCTCCAGTAGGTGGCACTACTGAGCGCATATAAGTTACCTGCGTCAAATTCAAGAACGAACGAAAGGGTACACCGTTTGTTTATGGTCTGCGATCTGTTTAGTTGTGTAATTAATCGATTATAATTGTTCAGTCATGGGGAAATCGTTTGCCAATTTTATGTGTAAGAAGGATTTTCATCCTGCCTCCAAATCCAACATAAAGAAGGTAAGTTAGTTATTTACACCCTTATTAGCTGGTAGGCCTACGCGGCTAGCTGTGGTTAGTTTAGCGTCACTGGAAACGTAGCTTAGATGTTTGTTGGTTTGTTTACAAAGTATTAATTTCTGTACTTACTAATTTAGCGGTCTTAAAGTACAAGTAAGTGACGTTAGAAGTAAATCACACTAACGCTTGTGCATTTTGATTTTCTTAGGTTTGGCTATGATGTTTGTTTGTTAAACGTGTGTGTGTGTGTGTGTGTGTGTGTGTGTGTGTGTGTGTGTGTGTGTGTGTGTGTGTGTGTATATATATTTCAAAATCAATACGAAACGACAAAAAGGAAGCATTCTGTCTTTTTTTATTATTATTAAACAATTACATCAGAAAAGCAGTTTGTTGGCAGTGACTTCAACTCGTTTAAAAACAACATTTTATGCATGCATCCGTGTTGGTTATTTTCTGTCCATCACCTCATGATAGCTAGTATGTTAGAAAAGACATGTGCTCCAAGAAAAAGGCTACAACAAGGCTCCCTTGAACTTAGTGAATGATCTCTGCTGCAAGTAGGGCACTCGAAACTACTTAATCCCAGTGAAGAGGAAGTGGCAAGAAGAGTGGGACAACTGCAACAACAATGGGTTCATTGAGTTCACCTGTCTGTAGAAAAACATGTTTCTCACAGATAAACTGTATGTCAATGAATACTTGCCAACAATAATTCTTTCAAAATACTTAACAACAAGTTAAACTTAGGAGGGGAGCCAGTCCTGTAAAACCAGCCAGACTGAAACAAAATATGCTCTTCAGTGCCCTATGCTGAACTCAATAAGCACGAATTTACTTGGCAGAGCACAAGAGTATTTTTTGAACCAGTGACAGAGAAAGTATAGTACGTTTTAACCACAATAAAACTCAAATAACTACGTTCTGAACAGTTCTGACTGGAGTTAATTTAGGTCTGTTTACAGGGAGATGTTAAAGTGAATGGTCTGAAAATGCATCTTTTATAAAGATATAAATCTTTTTCTGCCGGTCGAACCACCGAGCCGTAGTTAAAAAGGCGTTGTTGATGTCATTGTGTGGATCATCACATTTCAAGATTTGATATCACTATAGACAAACTAGTAAGGAAACGTTTTCCAATAACCTATCAATTGATTGACACCATAAGTACTTAAGTAACAATGTTTAATCAATATTGAGTTTTCCGGACTGCTTTAAGATCAAGTCAAAAGAAAAAGCTCATTCTCTGCTATGTTTTTGGTTAATTTCTGGACTATTTTAAGCTTTGTCTTATCTTTGTCGTATTGTTTGTCATTGGGCTTGGGTGTTTTTAGTCTTATAGTGTATGTTAATCATGTTGCTCCCTTTTGTAGCTGGGATTAAGGTGGGAATCTGTAAAACACAATCAGTTATGTTCCTTACTTGCTTTGCCCTTGATTTTTTTTAAAGGTATGGATGGCAGAACAGAAAATAACCTTCGACAAGAAGAAGCAAGAGGACCTGATGCAAGCTTACTTGAAAGAGCAGGAGACCTACAACAACAGGCGAGTTATTCAATTTAACCTATAGACTGGCACAGAATCGGTTAAATAAGATTGAGAGGCCAATCACTGGTTGCTGCCGATTCCACTGAAATCTGGCAGATTCCGTTCACTGGCCAATCGATTGGTGTAGTACATCGAATCGAGTGTGTACTAGTGGCCCAAGTCGTCCTTGCTTTGGAAGTCTTATTATTATTATTATTATTATTATTATTAATAATAATAATAATAATAATAAAGAAATTAAGTTGGTGGCTGGGTTCAGTTGCAAATGTATCTTGAAAACCATCATACATATAATCTTGTTAACATTGTGAAAAGTATAGGGCTGCACGGTGGCTTGGTGGGTGGCACCCCTGCCTCACAGCATGAAGGTCTCTGGTTCGATCCCTTTCTATGTGGGAAGTCCAAAGACGTGTGTTAAGTTAATTGGTGTCTCTAAAGTGACCCTTAGTGTGTGTGACTGTCCTTGCGCCCAGAATTGGCGTATTGGCACCGTGTGGGCACCGGCTGGCCTGCGACCAGGTGTGGATTAAGCAGACGATGGTGGATGGATGGATGGATGGATGACATTGTGAATAGTGGTCATGATCAAAACAGGATAGATTGCATTTAATGACAGTCCATTTGTCCAGTGCTGAAAACTTTAAGCCTTTAAGAAGACGACTGACGACTGAATTTGCTGCTTTCTTGCTGTACATACATGGCATTGCCATAAGGTGGCAGTAGTACCATTATAGTCACCCTTGCGACAACATGAGTGCACATTACATACCAGAGGTTTGTTTTGCTTTGCTTTGTTAAAACGCCTTAAAAAGCACATCACTTTCACTCAGTTTGTAAGGCTAGGTCTCATTACAGCTTATGTGCTTTACGTTTGACTGAAAATCCAAGCCATGAAATGCAGCTCACATTAATATCTGATAGACTCTGTTACATTCGTATGCAGTGCCATACAGAAATCTGTTATTAGACTTTGATTTGATTACTTTTCAAAGACTCGATAAAAGATGAACCTTTTGTCTTATTTGGCTTATTATTTGGTTAATGGAGTACAGGATATTATCTCATATTATTTTTGTATAGACTCATGTCTGTCTTTGTCACACATTCAACAGTTTGCACACAATTTAGCAATTTATTTAGCATTTTTTTTTTAAAAATAACAACAACTTGAAAATGCTTGTGTTACACACAACAATAGCCTGTGGCTTAGACAGAAATAAAAAAAAATAAATCTTTTTTTATCTACTATCTATAGTAAAGTGCATACCTCTGTTTTTGAGAAACAAATATCAGTGATAATATCTGTAAGTTGATGTGTTGTTTAGGTTGCTGATGGGTGATGATAGAGTGAAAAATGGGCTTAATTTTATGTATGAAGCTCCACCCGGTGCATCCAAAGGTAACAGAATTATACATAAGTTACTATTAATCATCATGGTTTCATAAAACGTGTCTCATTCTCAATACCTCTCTCTCTCTGCCTGACTTTTTCACATCCCTGAATAATCCTGAAGAGGAAACCAAAGAGGTAATGTATTAAATACCTGTGTATCAACTACTGTTGTTTGTTGTTCAATGGGGGGCTTGGTGAGTAGCACCTCACAGCAAGAAAGTCTCGGGTTCAGTCCCAAAGTGGAGCGGCCTGGGTCCTTTCTACATGGGGTCTGCATGTCCTCCCCATGTCTGCGTGGCATTACTCCGGGTACTCCGGTTTCTTCCCACAATCCAAAGGCGTGTTAGGTTAATTGATTCCTCTAAAGTGCCATTCACTTGTGTCTGTGTATATAAGTAGTCCTGATATAACCTTGTGTGTAGATATAACCTTGTGTGTGTCGCTGAAATGGTCAGTGATGCCTATAGCGACGTTAAGCAAACCAAATGAATAAATTGTTCAGTGCTTTCAACAAAGTTTTGTAAATATTTTAACAGGAAGGAGAAGCTGAGTATAAGTTTGAGTGGCAGAAAGTTGCTCCTCGTGAGAAGTAAGGACTGAACTTGCATGTTCAAATGAATCTGCTTTTTTTTTAGCAGTTTTGAAGTGTTTATGTGTCTTAATTTCTTCCCTCTCTGTCAGATATGCTAAAGATGACATGAACATCAGAGATCAGCCTTTTGGGATACAGGTGATTTTAATTTTTTTTATATATATATATAGTGGGGAAAGTAAGTATTTGATACACTGCAGGTTTTCCTACCTACAAAGTATGGAAAGGTCATTTTTATCTTGGGTACACTCTAATCTTTTTTTTAAATCCAGAAAAAAATCATCCAGTTGTATGATTTTTGAATAATGCATTTGCATTTTGTTGCATAAGTATATAAGTAATAAGTATTTGATCACCTAACAACCAGCAAGAATTCTGGTTCTCACAGACCTGTTAGTTTTTCTTTAAGAAGCTCTCCTATTCTGCACTCATTACTTGTATTAATTACACCTGTATGAACTCATTACCGGTATAAAAGACACCTGTCCATAGCCTCAATCAATTACCCTACAACATCTCCTCCATGCTCAAGACCAAAAAGCTGCCTAAGGAGACGTGGGACAACATTTTAGACCTGCACAATACTGGGATGGGCTAAAGCAAGGCAATCTGCTTGGTGAAAAGGCAACAAGTGTTGGCTAAATTAGTAGAAAATGAAAGACACACAGGATGACTGTCAATCTTTCTTGGTCTGGGCCTCCATGCACGATCTCACCTTTTGGGGTAAGGATGTATGTGAAGGTCAGGAATCAGCCTAGAACTGCAACCCCGATTCCAATGAAGTTAGGACATTGTGTAAAACGCAAATAAAAAAAATAATACGATTATTTGCAAATCCTTTTCAACCTATATTCAATTGAATACACTACAAAAACAATATATTTAATGTTCAAACGGATAAACTTAAAAGGGACAGGATGACAGCGAAGGGAGGATGAATGGATGGATGGAGTTTTGGCCAACAACCTCCATGCCTCAGTAAGAGCGTTGATGATGGGTCAGTTTTTTTAATGTTTTTTAAATTCTGGTTATTCTTTGTTTACTGTAAGTAAATAGTATATTGTATCAAATACATATTTTATGCAGTAAAATGCAAATTCTTTATTTAAAATACATTATACATTATAGGACATCGATTCTGTCTTTCACAATTGAAGTGTATCTAGGATAAAAATTACAGACCTCCCCATTCTTTGTAGGTGGGGAAAAATCGGCAGTATATCAAATACTTATTTTACTCACTGCACACTCATCAGCCACTTAATGAAGTACACCTGTTGAGCTCTTCGTTAATGCAAATATCTAATCAATAAGTCGTGGCATCAGAGTGGTGAAGAAAGGTGTTCTAAGGGACTAGTAGGGTTTACAGAGAATGCTCAGCAAAAAGAAAATATCCCGTGAGCAGCAGTTCTCAGAGCAAAACTGCCTTGTCAGAGGAGAATGGCTAGACTGGTTTGAGTTGGTAGTAAGAAAACAGTAACTAAAATAACCACTCATTACAACCAAAGCATGCAATGGAGCATCTCTGAAGTGGTATCATCTATCATCTAAATATGGACCAAAATCTCCCAGGAATGTTTCCAGCACCTTGTTGAAACTGTGCCATGAAGAATTAAGGCAGTTCTGAATGCGGAAGAACTGGTGGTACATGGTGCTTGCAAGGTGTACCCAATGAAGTGGCCGCTGTGCGTATATTTTTATATATTATACATTTTTGGGGGGTTTTTTTGTCAACGTGTACTTAGTATGGTAGGACTTTTTTTTAGGAGTTTTCATTCCTTAAAATACTTTGTTTATACGCTCATTGTAAGAAAATCTAATCCTGAATTTCCCATATATACATTATAGGTGCGAAATGTTAGATGCATAAAGTGTCACAAGTGGGGCCATGTGAACACTGACAGGGAATGTCCTCTCTTTGGACTGTCAGGAATCAACGCCAGCTCTGTAGCAAACGATGAAGCAGGTACCCACTTTTCGTTCCTACTGTTCCTAAGTTCCCAAGTGTCATTAATTACATGCAAATTATTTCTGTATAGTTTCTGAACGCTCTGAAAAAGTCTCCTGATTTCTAATGGTGAGACGGTAAAATAAAAAACTGGCTGGAGACAGTCATGGACTGTCAAAGAGTGTTGCTGAAATAGCAAAGCTAATACTTGTCCCCAAACCTTTGTCTATATAGTGTTCATACAACTTAAATAGGTGTCACCCAGAAGAATCTTTAGGTCAGGTCAGGGTAGTTAAAGCTTCTTGTTTAGTGTTCCAGCATCTCTCGAATCTCCCTCGGTGCAGTAGTTGTGTATGCTGAGGGCTGTAATCAGAGTGTACAGCAGTATGGTAATGTGTTTACTCCTCCTTGGTCCAGCATGGCAGTTTGCAGAGAGCCCCTCCCTCTGAGCTGCAAGAAAAAATGCAATTATTGTGTATTCTGATTTGCTCTAACCACTGCTTTGGTGGAATAATACAGTGTGATTTGCCCAGTCAGAGGATGTGTGAGTTGATTTGGTGTCCCTTTCTGTTAACAAAGCCAGTGCTGTGCTCCCCTCTGAGGGGGACGCACACACACATCAATGGGACTGTGATGTTGTTTTTTTTTTGTGCTAACAGGCCCGTCGATGCACCCCTCCGAGTTAATGGCAGACATGCGGAACAGTGGGTTTGCGCTGAAGAAATGTGTCCTTGGAAGAAATGCCACTGTTTGTGATCCAGCACAGGTAATCTCTGGGTCCCTTCGACCCCCTCAGGCACAAATAAGACCAATGATATCCATGCCTGGCCCTGAGCGAGTTGAAGAGTGAGTTTGATTGCAGCAAAACGGCCAATTATCAAACAGGCAGCGCTGTGATTCCAGTCAGTGCAAGTTTAGTCAAGAGGGCAGTGTTGATGAGACTAACTGCCAAAATTATCAAAAGTGAGGAACAAGACAGACTGCTTGTGCTGCTCATGGTCACTGGTCCTTATATACACTTTTTTTTTGTGTGAACCCCTTAGAATTTTCTATATTTCTTCATGAATAAACATAGCTAATAAGTAATCTCTGCATTAATACAGAGTTACATTCACAAAAGCCATTTAAATTTGTTACTGTGCAAAAAAAGAAAGCCTTATGTTAACCATATCCAGAAGCGTTGTCCACTAGTATCAATTCTGTTAGGAAATATTATCAGAAGCAGCATGTGAGAGCGATTATCTTGTGTACAAAGCTTGTCATATAGCAGAATTACATTTTTTGTGTGTGCGTGCGCGGGACAGTGCACGCCTATGTCTGTGTTTGTGAGTGTGCGAGAGTGTGCGTATGTCTGTTTGTGCGTGCGCGCGAGTGTACACGTTTGTGTTTGCGTGCGCGAGTGTGTGAGAACAAGTGTCTGTTTTTGAGGGTGCAAGTGTGTGAGCGCGAGTGGGCGCGCAAGTGTGTCTGCGTGTGTGTCTGTGTGTGCGCGCGAGCGAGCGAGCAAGTGCGTTTGTGCGAGCGGGCGTGTGTGTGCGCGCGCGCAAGAGTGCACATGTCTGTGCGGGCGTGTGAGAGCCAAAAACAGATTCATGCCATAGCATCATCAACTGCTTCAAGACCTAAGATATAATATGCTCTAATTTTGTGTATATATGCATGCTATAAATTAGTATTCTATACAAATAACACTTTTGTGCTACAGGAGTTTCTGGCCAGTGAGGAGGAGGAGGATCCTGAAGTCGAGTTCCTCAAATCCTTAACCTCGAAGCAAAAACAGAAACTTCTGAGGTACGCAAGTATTTATAGATGTGTTTTCCAAACGCCAATTGATTAAGCACTAGTTTTCCGTTCAAATTAAATGTCATGGACATTTGGTGTGCAGCACACTAAACCGTAGTCAGGCTTGTTGTTACTGCACTGCTGAAGAATTACACCCATATTTAATGTTGGCCAAGTGTGAAAGTGTTCTCTCACAGAAATGTTTGACCCAAAATACTCTAAAATGGTTTTGCACTAAACAATGATTTTGCTCCTTTATAGAAAACTTGACCGGCTAGAGAAGAAAAAGCATAAGAAGAAGAAGGGTAAAAAAGAAAAAAAGAAGAAACGCAAGCAGAAGAAAAAGTCTCCCGAGACTTCTTCCAGCAGCAGCAGCAGCCCTAACAGTAGCAGCAGCTCTGAATCGGATTCTGAGCCTGATAGACACAAGGCAAGGAAAGCGAAGAAGAAACAGAAAAGGAAGAGGGACTTGTCCAGTGAGAGCAGCTCGGACAGTGAGAATGAAAAGAGCAGCAGAGCCAAAAACAAAGAGCCAAGCAGTTATGATTCCAAGCAGCGCAGAGACAATACATTTAAACACAAGTGGTCAGAGGAAGAGAAAAGGAGACCAGGAGATGTTCAGAGGACAGCAGATGGAAAGAGGGAGAGCAGAGAGAGTGAATGGAAGAATAAGTACAGTGAAAGATATGGAAGCCCTGAGAGAGGAAGGGATGAAAGAGGTAGGAGTAAAAGCGGAATGAGTAGAAATGGTGAAAGGTACAGGAGGTTGAGTAGAGATCAGGGAAGTGGAAGACGGGAGGGGAGCTGGGATAGGGATCATGAGAGAGAAGTAGGGAAGGAAAGAAGGTGCAGAAGGAGCGTTAGTAAGGAACGGGAGACAAATGAAAAACGTAGGAGTCGAAGCCGGGATAGACGACGAGAAAATGAAAGTAAGAGAAAATAGGGGAGCTGCGAAGCTTAGAGAGGAGCAGATGTGGAAAAGAACAGTTTAAAACAAGATCTATGGACCACCAATGCTGGGATTATCTAGAACAGTATTAGAGCAGGTGATGGGATATGAAAGAAGCCAAAATACTGAATGGAAATTCACTCCTATTAATTACATTTTATTTTGGATTTGGATTTATTTCTGTTTGAATGCGATTCGGGTAACAATGACATTTTTTAGACCTACAACCGTATTCTGTAAGTCCTTGCTTCAAACTAGCGACGCAGCTGATAAAAGGTTTTGTTTGTTTTCTTTTAACCAGTAGATGGCACCAAACTACTTTGGATAAACGGAGAAACTGAGCCTTGTCACGTGGAGTCATTTGCCTTTGTCTCAGTCCTTCTCCTTAAAGTTCTTCAGCTTGATTCCAATTTTCATTCTTATAAGCATCATTTAAATGTTTTTTTGCAGTTAAACAAACGCTCTCTCTCCTCCAAGCTGTTTTGTTTTTATTAATGGGAAATTGCTACACCTGTAACTGACCGACATCCTTTTCTAAGGTTCGAGTTAATTCATTTATCTCTGAGAGATTAATACCCTAAGTTTAGCTACACTGCTCACAAACATTAGGGTATATTCTGAGCAGTGTATATAGACACTGTTTCTGCATACAATAGATGCAATCTCTTGAAAACAAATATAGCAATATAGAATTGTTTTGTGGTTTTAATGGCTAAATGGCATGAGATAATGTGCATGAGAGAAAGATTTTAATGTAAACAGGTCTATTCTAAGAAATTAGAAAATCGTGTTTGTAAATGTTACAATCATTCATTGGTACAACTACATTTTTTTTAAAACAAAATGTTTACATTATTTTAGCACGTTTTTAAATATTTGGAAGGTACGTCACCCATTCATAAATTTCTGAACTGCGTAAAGCGTTTTGGACAGCAAATATTTGAGTTGGATTTAGTCAGGTGTACATAAAATACGTAATCCTTACTGTTGCGTTTGGTCAAGCATTCTGTTATTTCTCCAAATACAATAGCAACATTATATATCATGAATCCCACAGGTATTTTAGATTGATAAACTGGCTGCCCCTCAATGACTGGTTTGGATCTTCCTCCAGAACAGTGATGCAATACATGTACAAAATGTACACAAATGAAGTTCACTGACTACAGAATTGAAATTTTGACTTGTTAAAAACTTGTCTGCTCAACTGAAGTCAGAACACATCTCAAATTTACTGTGCATCTTCAATCTTATCAAGCTTCACTTGAGCTCGGATAAAGACTGCATTAAACAATGGCGTCAACAAGTTTTTTTTTTAATTAGTCAGGTTAAATAAATAAATAAATAAATGTTTTTAGTTCAAATAAGTATATACCGCTCAAAAAATAAAGGGAACACTTAAAAACACATGGCAAGTCCAAGTGCTCCCTTTATTTTTTGAGCAGTATATTTTCATTAAATTGTGTGCAAGACTGAGGTAATTCGTTATACTGTGTATTTGCAAGATGTTGCAAAATCTGTCTTTTACTGATACCTATAAACTATATACTCTGTTGTTTGTGTGTGTTTGCTGTGAGCCTAGAGAGGAAATCTGCTGAGCCCCAGTGCGATGGTGTTTTCCAGTTCAATGTCACTGTCAACCAGAAACATGTTCTCAGTGGTGCACAATATTGATCTTTTGTTGAATTCTGGTATGCGTATAATGTTATTATTTAATTATTCGTCATACTGGCTAATGACCACGGTTGCATCTTAGAAATATAACTGTTAAAGTACACCGGATGGCAAATGTTTTCTGCCTGCTCTTAGAATATTGTGTATGGTCATCGATATTTAGAAGGATTTATATGCCTTGATTAGGGACAATCTTTAATTGTTCAATTACCCTTAATTGTGCATTTTATATCGCGGCAGAATGGGTTAAACCAGTGCCCAAATAATTAAAAGTCATACAGTAATTATATTGCAGTTTGCTTAGAAAGAAGCAAGTTGGCTCTTGGTCTAGTTTTAGTTTAACGAACCTTGTGAAGGTACTCGGTTTTGATGGACACCTTTTGACCCTGGCTCGGTGTCCGCAGCGGCATAAGGTCCTTGATCAGTGACATGATGCGCGTTCTGCCTGTGTTCCGCACAGAACCGCGGGTCCCTTTGATCTGCTTTTATTGTGACGCACAAATAAAGCTTGACTTTTCGCCTCTGTCACAGCGAGAGCGCATTCCAGCAAACCCGCAACAAAGCGCTGACTGACGGCCCTCTCTGTCCTCTTCCCTCTAAGCTCACACACCCCGACCTCTCACAGCTTCAATTCATCCCTGTCAGTGTATACGCTGCCGTTTGTAAATCTTAATGAGACCATATAATTGTAAAGTGTGCTTATGAATGCCTTCACGCCCAAACAGCGCTCATTTCCGCCGCGCACATTTTCTAGTGTCCGCAATAAAAAGCTCAATAGGATATCCTACATTAAACTTTAAAAGGCTGAAAATCATTCTCAGACACCCATAACCTGTTTTAAAGTGCCTGTAAATTACAACACGATTGTTTTCGTTTATTTCATGTTAGTAAATTCGGATTAGAATTTATTTTGATATAAATATAGCTAATATCAGCGAGGTTACGGTATAAATAATACATATGGGTTGTTTATTATTATTATTACTATTATTATTATTACTATTATTATTATGATTATTTTATTATTATTACTGTTTTATGCTTTTTGTAGTCTGTAGTAGATTAAATTATAATGGAAACGTTATTATTTGTGTTTGCCCTCAGTTTTGCCGTTCCGACCTGCCATCAAGCGTAGCATAAAATAGGAAATGAAAATAATTTTCATATATTGCTCCTGACCAATTTAACTAGCTCCCCGCGAGGCGCTTTTCCTTGCTGAGACGTGTAGCCGTACCCAGTTCCCAGGCTGAACTGCAGCATAATTATTCCTCAGACTCTTTCTTTTAGATCGGACGCTGCACTGAATAAACACAAAAGAGTCAGAGAGCATCCTTTAACCCTTTCAGTATACGCGGCCGCTGGTATTTAAATAACAACCAGCGACCATTTGACTGCTCTGCAACAAGAGCATTATAAAATCTAAATTTGCATATTGCTTTTCCAGTTTTCTTTTTTCAAAAGTACCATCACGCCTTCAAAAAAAATGTTCCCATAACACCAAATCAAGTGCTGCGCTTTTAAAGGCTAAAAGCTGCTTTGTGCCCCAGTCCTCTATTAGATGGAACATTTTCCGTTTGACATGCAAATGTAAGCAGTTAATTTGAGCGATTAAAATAAATATTCAGGGTCCTTTGTCATTGAATCCCTTCGGAAAAGCGCTGATAAAGAGCGGTTGAACAAATGATGTCTCGGAGATTAATTAGATATTTGATAAGACTCGAATCCCTAATCGCAGAAACAAGACACATGGGGCTGCAAAAAGCTCCAAGTCATAATTAATACTATTTAACAAGATTTTCATTTGGGCATAAAATGCCTGTTCCGGGGCATTGACTTGTCCCACTGAGAATCTGTGGCGTTTTGCGTTTACCCATAAGAGTAGTAACAAATGTACACGTGTGTTTACTTTCAAATATTTTTTTAAATAGCTTAATAAAAAATATATGAAGCCATTTTAAAATATTTTCAAACTGTCATGTTATCAAATAACGACCTGCCATAGAGCTACGTCTAACTTTACAGTTAGAGCAGCAGAAATATAATGTTAATATAAAATTAAGCATGCCAGCAAAATAACAAAACAACAAAAATGTTTTTGATTTTAAATCCCTTTAATTACAAAATGGAATCCTTATACGCGAGACTTTATACAATTAAACATTTATATATTTTAGCAAGGTAAAGAAAGGAGTAACTGATTTTTAAATAGCTGTGTTTACATACATACTGACATCCACAAAGTGCGTCGAAAGTAAAGAAAAACTCCCTGAATTTCAGGATCCACCACAAAACAGTAATAAGAGACATTTACAGGAAAAATATCATGTTATTTTGTCAATATATCTACAATGTTAGTTAGCTCAACTCGCAGCTTTCAGCGCTGTTCTGTTGGAAACATTTTCTCTTGCGCATGGGTCAAAACCAGATCTCAATTCTAAAAAACAAAATCTGAAAAGTGAAATAAACACGTTTAGTTTAATTATATATTTCCGGTTAATTAGCAGTTCAGGGGCTTGTCTCTCCTGTAAAAATAACTAAAGTGTCATCAAAACAGTTCATTCAACACCGGACCCGTGTCTTTATCTTTGAATAACAACCTACCAGTTTTTGGAGAGAAATAGATTTTGTATCAATTGTTTATAATGTCGTTAGCATGTTTGGTGGATTTGGTCTGCTCAGGACTCGTGATGAGGCGACTGCTCTTTGATTGTGACTCTGGGATTTACACCCTCCAAAATGAGTTCCGGAGACTCGGACCTGGGAGTTTCCAAGTTACTTGTGTCGGTGTCACTGTCGCTGCCTTTTTTGCCTCCACCACCGGCTGTGTGCGTTTTGATGTGCTTGCTCAGGTGGTCGCTTCTCATAAAGCGCTTGTTGCACACCGGACAGGCGAACCGTTTTTCCCCGGTGTGAGTGCGCAGGTGCCTCTGGAGTTCGTCAGACCTGGTAAAGCGTTTGCCACAAAAAAGCCAATTGCACACGAAGGGCCTCTCACCGGTGTGCCATCTAAGGTGCGCTTTAAGGTGAGACGTTTTACCATAGACTTTGCCGCAACCCGGGATGTGACAACTGTGGAGTCCTTTTCTGCGCAGGCTGGCCCCGGCAGGCCCGAGCCTCTCCGCCTCCTGACAGTTTGGGCAGTCGCATGTCGCCCTGCCCGAGTATCTCCTGGAGGACCTGGAGGAGCTACCGATGCCAGAGCTGGCCCCTGATATCATGGCATTGGCCGCCGAAGTGTCCGTGTACGTGGGGATCACCGTTTTGAAGCCGTCTTGCGTCAACAGGTGCTGGCTCGTGGAGAGTAGGTGGGACGCCGTTGGGCTGATGCCAGTCGAACTGAAAGCTGAGTGTGTGAGGCTGCTAAAGTCTGGGTTGTAGCCGCCCAGTTGAGAGTGGATGGCCTGCGGTGTTCCCGAGTGCAACGAGCTCTGCAGCGTACCAGCCGGGTTTTGCACCTCGAGCCAGGAGCCCGGGTTCGTGTGCACGTCCCACCACGAGGATGCACCGTTAGCCACCTCACCCGAGATCGTGGAGTGGAAACCAGATTTGTACCATGATTCGTACGGATGCGCCATGCCCACTCGTGGGTACAGAGTCTCAGCCGAGGTGTGTACTTTGGAAATGAATGCAGACTGTCCGGATTCCTGCGACGTAACGCTGGCCGAGTTCGAAAACAAGCTGCTGTACTCGGTGGAGAAAGCGGACGAGGTGGGCGAGGTGGACGCCAGGCAAAAGGCGCTGTTGCTCGTGCCCGTGGTAGTCGTTAGTCCCGAGGTACTGCGGCTGGTCGCCACGCTGAATCCCGGCAGACTGGAGGCTAAGTTGCAACTCGACGAGGATCTTTTCCACGGATGAAATCCGCCTTTGGAAAACGCGCTGGAGTCGGGTAAAGTGGTCAGGGGACTCGTGTTGCCAATTTTGTTACAGGTCGCAGCCAGCATAGCCAGAGGGGTAGTTCCGAAACGCGGCTCTTCCTACACACACATCAAAGTTTGTTTTCAGCGTTTGTGTTTGGCGAATGAAAACTTTAATACCTTGAAATATTTTTTAAATCTCCAAGTCTTTAAACTTGTTTTCTTGCTAAGATTTTATTGAAAACATTTTAAACAAATGCCTACGAACACGTGCATAGCGATTAGCCTGCATATAGTTTAAATCGAACGTTTAATTTAATAACGCTTGTTTTTTTTCATCGACATCCTTAGTCCTTGGTACTATGACGAATTTGTAACCAATACATTAACAAATAATGCGCAAACGTGCTTAGTATTTGTTTCTACCAAAAAGTAAACATGCATGATAATACATAATGTGGCGAAATAAAGCCCCATTAACGATCAACAAAACAGGCATGCTCTTAAAAATATAAATCAACTTACCCCCAGTATGGATGTAGCCATAGCCAAGGCCGTTTCTGTGTTGGACCAGTGAGGACTACGCTGTTATGTTCCAGTTTGATTCGGACGCGACAGTTTTGTTGGGGTCTTAGTCGGGTCGTTCGTCCCTTGGCCGAAGCTTCACACTCTACCTAGATGTAGAGAGCGCCTTCTTTGAAGTACAGCTGCCTGAGACACTCGACCAATCTGCGCAGCGGATACTTCAGGGACGAGTCGAGATCAGCCAATAAGAGACGCCTCCATGACAGAAATACTAAAGTAGGATGTCAATCAATAACTGTGGTACCGATCCCACTGTCAGGCGTCAAGCGATCTGGCATTGTTAAGTGTTTGTTTATATATATAGGCTATATGATGATCACGGCTCTGTACCTGCACACATAATAGCGTTCAGCTCATAAGTCTGCTGTCCTCAATAGTGCAAGCGAACTATTTGTGTTGTGCGTGATGTCTTGATAGGCCGATCGCACCTACAGCCTACAGGTGAGACTACAGGGAATCCGTTTCAGACGGTATAGTATTTCACATTTAAAACAGATTATAAATTATTCTTCATGTACGATTGTATTTGTTTTCATTTTAGACATTCGTTTTGTGGGACAGCAAGGTATTTAAAGTGTTAAATGTTAATAATACTAATTGTCTTTTGAAACTTATGTCATTTCTCTGCTTGCAATAATAATATCTGTGAACTGATTGAACTCTTTTGTCTAATTTGACACAGTAACCAGACAAGCCCGGATGAGGAAATCGGAGGGGGAATTACAAATCTCACAACAGGATGTGTGTATGTATGTATGTATGTGTGTGTATATGTGTGTGTGTGTGTGTGTGTCTGTGTCTGTGTATGATGGTTGACAAAAGTGCCCACAGTATACTGCTCGCCGTTTAAATGCCTTTAGAAAAGTCTTTATAAGACACGTCGTTAAATGAGCTCGTAATTTTATTTCTCGTTTTGACAACAAAAAATAAACTGGAAACAAATAATTACTATAATCTAATATAAAGACAAACTTCTTTATATTACGTTATAGTACGTTAAATAATGGCTTACTGTTTATGAATGAACATCATCATCATCATCATCATCAGTTTATTTTAGTTCCCATTAAGCAATCAATTTGATCATTATATTTTTAATTGTATTATATATATTGTTTATTTTATTTTATTTTTATGTTTTTAGGAAAATCAGTACATAATACCAATGTGTTTGTCTGCTTGTTAAAACATTTGAGGGTAATGGCATAATTTAACAATGGCCTGCGTTTCTCGTGAATCATCGTCCCTTTAAAAGTTAAAGCAATTTTCTTGAAAATGGCCTCGCTGTGCATTACAGTATTCAAAATTGCCAAATAATGCTCCATTATAGAGGCTGAGCGGTGCCAGGCGGCCCGGCCGCAATTTGCTCCAAAGCGCTGTGCTTTAAATCCCTCCTATGGAGAGGGGAATCTAAAAGTTTATTCAAATTCGACGGAGCCCAGAAAATGACTACATTTCTGCAACCACTGTAAATTGACAGCAGAACAATTAACGCCATTAAATATCTATCTGTGAAGCATAAACACATTTGGCTGCAGACAAGCGAGGTCTCCCTCTCTTGTGCACGTACAACTTTACTATTTTTTTTTCTTTTTTGCTGTTGTAAATTTTCCCTCTAATTCAATGCAATTGAAATTTAGCTGTATTCATTGCACGAATTTACTTCTGAAGTTTCAACATTTTATGTGGGAGATTAGTATTTTTTATTGTTATGTTATTACAAAAGCGTATTAGTTAAATTAATGCCCGAGGATTCGTGATTGTAAACCTTGTGTAATCTGAAGCAATGATGTTTCGGAATATTTGGGTTCTGTAACACTAAGGGCGCAAATAATTTCGAATAAATAAAATATCATATCTATAAGCAGCACTTTTTTATCTAAACATTTTGTTAATTTGACTTATTTTGACTGTAGACTATTTAGTTGATTATTTTTGCTAATTCTTGTATTATTATTTTCTTATTACATTTTCAGACATTCCGCTATAGGTAAAAACCTCAAGATTTATTTGATTTAAAATATATCTAATCTGTAATTGAAAACATCGGAGCCTTGCTGATCTACCTGGCGCGCAGCTTTGTGTGGCAATTAGAAGCCTATTACAAGTCATTAGACTGATCAATGTACCTTATACAATGCGGGTGATTTATTTGGCTGGAACGAAACCTTCTGTATCTATTGTGGTGAGACTGAGTGACGGTACATCCATCACGGGTTTAAGCAGCTAGAGATAAATGATTAATCCAGACCTATTCGTTTCTTACAAAAGGTCCCGTTTTTTTCTGCAGATCAGGATCCTCTGTGTGTGTGTGTGTGTGTGTGTGTGTGTGTGTGTGTGAGAGAGAGAGAGAGAGAGAGAGAGAGAGAGAGAGAGAGAGAGAGAGAGAGAGAGAGAGAGAGAGAGAGAGAGAGAGAAAGAGAGCGAGAGAGAGAGCGAGTGAGAAAGACGATGCGAGCCCATGGGGGGCTTTATGTTTTTGTGTGTTATCGCTGGCATTGATCTGTCCCCACCCTTAAGAGGAAAAGCGCATTTGTAGATGATTAACTAATCAGTGTAAACTTAAATCCGTCTTCTCCACAGGTCCTTGCAGCATCAATTCATACACACCTTCCTCTCCTCATTTGCACACCACATAGATGTATGGATGACAACGATTTCATTTGGATATATTGGCCATTTGTTAGGCGAATGAACGCAATTGTTACAATACTCACGAGAGCAAATTGTAAGTCAACGAGCATTGGAAAATATCTGATGCAATGGGAAAGCCCTCAGTGGCATCACCGCACCGCGCACCAGTGATGAAGAGCCTGATTGGCATGATAATGTATTTCGTCATTTGTGTGCACCAGATCAGAATGTGGGAAATTTTGGTGTTTACAAACAACACAGAGAGACACGCGAGACCGTATAATTTGCAAGAATGCTGACAAGAGATAATTCAAGCTACATTTAATAAGATCCTCTCCCCTTTTCTGATTTCCCTCCTGGGATTAATTTCTGTCTCATTTGCACTTTGTACAAGAGTGCAACTATATTAATATCCGCACTTACTTTAGAAACAGCAGAGGTTTAAAATATGGAGAAGCGAATATTGAGCGCGCCAATAAATTGAGGAAATACAATTAGGGACTAAGCAGTATAGTCTATAGATCTGAGAAAGTTAAGAATAAAAACTGTGGCAATTAAAATCGTTTATGTGCTCTCATTTTGGAATAAAAAACGTCAGGTAAAATTACGCACAGGTCTGAAATGCACTTTGAACAATCATTTGAGAACAAAGTGTGATCGCTGAAGTATGCTTTACGCGTGAATTTCTCGTCTACGCGGACTTGCTTGTGTCCCATGTCTTATAATTAGAAGCCATAAAACAGAAAGCCGCATGGTCATATAAAATCCATTGTGTGTAAAATAGCAACATGAACGCAAGTTTTTTTTAAAGTAGCATATTTAGGCTCTCGATTTTCGTTTAATCTTAGATGCGCTTGATGTTTACGTCCAACCTGCTTTACTTTTAGTAACATTTTAGTATGTTCCCCACATAGCACACCTAGATGGATATTTGCGCTATGGGCATCTCTATTACTATAGTATATGGTTTCAGAATTAATTACCAGTGTCACTAAACCAGGGCTGGTGCAATTCTTTTTTATTTAACTTAGGCAACTATTTAATGTAAGTGATATGAGTGCGTGCCTTTTCTTAAATATCAGTCAAACATAACACACATTGCAAGCTATACTCATGTAACATTTACCTACTATGTAGCAATCTACTGATTCATTCTTAAAACGAAGGATTGTGTAAGCTATTTGTACTATACATGTGTGTGTTCATGTTATAGGGTGTGTGAGGCATGTAAAGGCTTCCTGTCACGCTACAGTTTTATGGGCTTTTTTTTTTTGTATTTTCTGTTGACTCATGCTGATGAGCATCTGTCTGGTCTGGCAGGGATCAGACCGTACCTGTTTTATACTCACGTTCACAGGACTGTTTCGCGAGCAGCTCAGTGACACTTTGAGATTTTTTGGCCTCAGTCTGTGTGACCTGTTGAGAAACACAAATTTCAGTTCCAGAACTGTAAGCGTGACATGCATTTTAATTGCAAATATTCCAGCTGACAGGCCTAATTCGATTAAATGTCCATGTAGCCCAAGTAATTCATGCATTACTTTGTTACATGTACCAAAGTACTAAAGCCATATTGATGTATATCAGTCTTTTGTGGTTCTGTGAAGCATTCTATAATTATTGTGTTGGAAAACGCACAATGGGATATTCTTTCTCAGATGAAATAGATGATCAACAGTGTGACATGAAAACATCAATATTTCTGGAAGGCAACCATTTCACGTTGAATGTTGAAAATGAACACGATTGTTTAGCTGCCAATAACATGATCTAACAGTAGAACTACACACGGCTTGTCCTTGATATGCTCCAACTAGATTTCTTTATCTTCATTAAGTAAGGGACTGACATATACAATAACTTAAAGACAAACAGTTAGTCTCAGCTGTAATATGGCGACTAACTGCAAACTGTCATTTGGCATCAGCAAAAGAGCTCTTGGCTTAGCGGAATGCTTATCACATGTCATCTCTGCATGGCAGCGCAGAAATTACAAGATCGCTTGTGTTCCACTCCCAGCTCCTTTGTACTCTCGACATATTCTTTGTCTTACACAATTAAGGTGTTACACGGTAGAATAATTTAAATTGCCAGCTCTAAAATGTAGACTGAAGCTCTTTTTTTAAAAAATATCATAATTTGTTTACTGATTGTATGCGGTTATTGACTTTCCCATTATATGAGAAGAGCTCTGATTAGTGCCTGTGCAATGTTCAGAGAGTGAGGCAGAGCATTTAGGGTTACAATACAGAGCATTTACTCTTATTGTTCTCTGGCCTCGTTACCCAGGATTACTGTTGGACACAGTAATGAGGGTGTCACTGCAGGTCCAAAGCTATTTTCCACTAGTTTCTTCAAGTGACAGCCAGCATCTGTGGCACCTGAGGTCTTCTCAGACTATGGTGAAGCTTCCCTACCTGTGGGAGATTTCCATATATTGTTTGGTGATTGAAAGGGCATTTGTTTTTTGTTTTTTCAAAAGGCTCCAGGTGAAGGTTATTGTTCTTGTGCTAATTGTAACACAGACCTTATTTAGAAAGACCTTTCCCCCCCAGAGTAATATACTTACTCAAACTGGCAAAATGAGACATGAAGAAGTCCTGTCCAAATAGTAGAAACAAAGCAAAAATGATTTTTTCAATTTGTTTCCTTTGTGTGGACCAACATTTCTTTTGTCCTTGTTTTGTGATCTTCCCCGACTAAAACCTAGCTTGTTTCTGTCGTGAACTCCACTTGTGAATAGTGTTGGAACGCCACAGCACAAAACAGATACTTATTCTTCAAGAGTTTGCAACTGTCTGTCTTGACCTGCCATTGTTTCCTTAAGTGGATTCAATTGAGAATAAGTGATTGTTTTGCCAAGTAACCATTAACAATTTCAATATTTGTTTTGTAATTATAGAAATGTTTTATCCAGTGTCATATGGTACAGGTTTCCATTTTAAGGGAATTTTTGGAATTTCTTTTATACAGTCTGATTATACGGTTCTGGAAGGGTGCTTTTTCTTGCTTCAGAGGCTTGCCAAAATGTAGAGCATCTTACAAAGAACAGAGAGATGACTTTATACGCCGACCCATTCATATAAATGCTGTGTTCGGTACAGTTTTATTTGATGCCACACTGAGGTTTTACTTTTATTGCTCTATAACGTAAACCAGCAAACATTTACTGGAATTAATGTATTTGTGTATATTTATAAATGTAAAGAATATAAATTGTACCAGTATAATAGAGTGCTGTGTATTATACATGTTCTAGATTCTTTCAAAACAAACAGGAGAGAACCTATTTTGCACACAGTATGGCTTTAGTTAGTATTTGTGTAAGCTGAGCTTGGTGGCTATATAACAGCATTTATACAGACTGCCAGTAGATCAGCAGTCTGATTGAAGGTGGGCAGCAGTCAAACTACTTTATATCTGAGGCCTCACGTTCAGTTGTTTGAAGTCAGAGAACCAGTAGTTACCCAACAGTATTTCATGTGCCTTCCAAATATTTTTTTCTTTCTGACCTGATGGCTTTGAAATGGCTTTGTAAGCAATAGATTTACTTTCAGTGAATGCTTCCAAAAACTATTCATAGAGGTACTGAAAGATGTTGCTCCAGCAAGCTTTGCCATCTAAGAGCCGGCAGCAGGGCACAATTTCCTGCTCAGACAGACCATAACAAGTATGCACACTACCCGCACCCCCATTTTAAGCCTGTTTATCTGGGTCAGGGTCAAACTAGGTTCCAGATCTCGAATTCATTTGGCACAGGAGGAAGTGCATCTTGGATGCCAGTCCAAATTTTCAAATTTTTATTTTGTGGAGGGATTTTGGAGTCACCACTAGAGTCACCACTCTCACATACACCCACTCCACTCCTGTCTGTAAGTCTGAGTGTAGAATCCCTCTGCTCCTTTCCACAGCTGCCCCAGTCTGGTACACATTTACAATCTCTTTTCATCCTGACTTGTTATTTTTGCTCAGTATCTGCAGCAACCAAAATATCACAGCCCAGCATATTTTCACAGGGTCTGGTTGTGGTTGATCAATTGAACCGCTGTTATGCTTGGCTCCTCGTAACCCTTCTGCTCACTAATTGCTAGTGACACCGACACCTGTGTCAGGCTTTTCTGAGCAAAAAGCGTGCGGAACAGTTGATGCAAAGTAGCATAGCTTAGGAAAGCAAGGCTGTTATATAATAAAGCCTTGATAAAGCTGCAAAAATAATACTGAACAATCTGGGAAATTGTGCTATGTTTAACCAGGGAAGGGAAAAAACTACCACCCAGTATAGAGATGCCTCACTGTCAGTGGATGAAAGGGTAAGCACAAGTCTTAAATTGCAACGAGTGGCACCTCAAAGCTGTCGGAAGGTTGCTGTTTTTCGGATTTTTCCGGACGTTTTTTTTCATGTTGTTGCTTTAGTAATACATTGTCATTTTTTGTATCCTTGGCATGATTACAACATGTCAACATGGAATTCTTTGCATGACTTGCAATCGTGCTTGGGTGCTTTATCATTGTGCATATTTACTGTTTAAAAAGAAGGTTAACAAGTGCACTGTGCTGCTGCGCCATGTAAAGTGCTGTCAAGCTGTACTCGCAGTATTCACTTTGGTCTCATTGAGTGCTCATCAGCTTGACTACCTAAGAGAATTGTCACTTGGCTTCATGAATCAGCACTCCAAGGCACCATGCACTGTAGAGTGTGCCAAGATAAACCAGTTGTAAGAATTGAAAAAAGTGTGAAAGATACAAATAGCAATATTGTATTGATAATATTTTAACTATTCCAATAATGTTGATAAAATGCTAAAAAAAGACAATGGTAATAGAAATCAAGTCTCTTGGAAAATTATAATACAGGCTCTAGATTGTTCAGAGGTGTGAATATTAGTTTCAGCCAGACATCTTTTAGCCAGTAAACAGACAGTCTTTGGACAGTGGGTTAGAAGTACAAACACAGAAAATGTGCTCCAGTTACAGTACACAATAATGCTTTTACCCTCTCTGCGGTCATAATGAGAAATGTGATTATAGTCAGTGAGCAAATCTACTGTATTTTAAGACCCATTTGCAGACAGACACAGAAAGAGAGGAGGGGGTCTAAATTCAGTGCTGTGTGTTTGTGCTATGTGTTGAGACATTGTCAGCATTTAAAATGAGCATTTTGATTCGTCTCCAATTGAGGAGGCTCTGTCAGCCTCCACTCGTCTTGGGTGATTAGAGTAAAACATTTCCTCGTCTTGACTGGAGATCGCAGCAGCTTCACATAACGCTCCTTGATTGAAGGTCGAAATATTTTGAATTCTAATAGAGACTGGCTAGATGAATTGCCTGAAATAGACTGTAGAATTTCAGCACTTCCTCCCCCTCGTTCCCCCACTCTTCCCCTCTGTGGCCGCTCTGAAAAGAACGGTTGGGAATGGCTGTGCCTGATGATCATAGAATTACTGGATGGTGATTCTAAACCCCTCAAATAGGAGTTGCTATGGAGATCTCGTTCCAAACTGTGAAATGATTCCTCCTCTGAAAGGCTAGGGAGAAGAGGGCTGAACACATCATTGTTCAGGTGGTGGTTGGTTAGGAAATTGCTGGTGCCTGAGCAATCAGCGCTGCTACTGTAGTTAAGGTTCTAAAACTGTTTGTTCTCTGAATGATGTGGGGCAACAGTGATGTGCATATGATGGTCCCTTTCAATCAGACTCCTCTCAGACTCACCAGCCAGGAGAATTGACAGAAAGAGGTGGCTCAAATGAAAGAGGAATGAAAGCCATTATTGTTTCTCAAAGCTAATGAAATATGGGCTTGTCCTGATCTATCTTTTTTTTTTTTTTGCCTGCATAAAACCTGAACTCAGTTTCAAAGATGAAGTCATCTCTGAGTGAAACACAATTTCCCACTATTTCCCCAATGTAATAATATGCTAATTAAGCAATTCAGGAAACTATAAACGATCAAGTTAAAAAAAAATCCCTGCTGAGAATGATCTGTCACCCAAATAGAGCCTGATCTATGGTGGTCCTGTGGCAGTGAAATAGTTGAACTAGTTTTGTAGTACTCGAGTCCAGCCTCAAGACCATAAATGATCAATCTTTGTCTTTGCCTTGATCTCAACCTCATTTGGACTCGGTCTCTGGGTGAGATGGACTTGAAAATTGTTCTTGAGACTAAATGCGTCTGTCCGAGGTAACGTTAATCATAAACTGAACAATCCAATGAAACAGAATAAATCAGTCCTTTGTTTAAATGGCCAAATAAAATCTACACTCTTATTGGCTAACAGGGAAAAACAAGTTACTGCTCTTCTTGTTTAGTAACAAATCATTGACCATGTTGCACATGTGCATTACCCTAGCTTGTTTTTCTTGATCAGGAAAAGTTCAGGATAGTCTTTGTTTGAAGGCAGATTGAAATGTTATTATAACTTTTTCACATTTAATCCTAAAACAGATATCGGCGCTATATTAAGCTGCATTTATATTGTGACTTCTAATCAAGTTTGAGAAAAAAAGGGAATTAGAATCATCACCATCATTTGCTTCCAACCGTTACATTGAGTACAGAGAAGAAACAAATAGACTACAGTCTGTAACTATAGAACTACAAAGTGCACCTTTAACAGCATATTTTATCTTTGTACGTTATACATGGCTGTTGATATGCTTGACAATTAGCAAGACCATAGGAGTAACATTGATTTAATTTGGTACTGTATATGCTGCTCTGTGCACATCATGGTGATGGTTTTGCTGAGTGCTCTTGATGGTAAATCTGGCTGGCCGCTTAAAGGTTGTCCCAAATATAGCATATGATGGTCTTTGCTGTTTATTCTCATCAGGAATCTGTTTTTTCTTTATTGTACTGCGTTTTACTTTTACATTATAGAAATAAGTTTAAGTAGTAAATAAGGCATTTTGTCATTTTCATTGCTTGACATTATACTGGTTCATCTCCAAAAGTCACGATGCTCCAAAATTGCATATCTTGTCGTTTACAACATGACATATCTGTTGTAACTACAGCATGAGCATAGTGAATTTACTATTACACACTTGTGTATTATTGTATTATATTCCATTTCTAAAGACATGATTGGCTTTGTCTGACAGACTCATAAAGTTGCTTTTATGGCTCTGAATACCAAAGCAATTGCAGCAGTATATTTGTGTAGAACCTCTTAAAAGCAAGCCCAGGAATGCAAGTGATCTAGATGTTCTCTTCCCTTTTTTGCATGTGAGTACTTGCAAAGGAAGTCAACTGCCACTGAGCACTGTAATTTAAGTGAATAATGTCGATCACATGATCTTCTAGCCATCATCAGCACAAGACTAAGTACGAACTTTATTGGCATACATCCCAAATGTGTTGTTTATGTTTCTTTTACAACACAAGTCTTATTTTGTGTTTGGTTAAATAACAACCGTAATTTTTTAAGCAATTGTGCAACCAAAATTAAACTGTTTGAAATTATTATATCTTCTACAGCAGTTCAGCACAGGTGGAGACGGAACTAAACAGCACTTTGTGAACATAAGGTGAGTATAGGTGTATGTTTTCATTTAAGTTGTTGTCTATGTATGAAAGATGTGTGATAATGTGTGCACACTTGCCCTCACTTGCTAGAAGGTCTAGTTTTATTAGGAAATGATTCAGTCAGGAGACTGATAACTACTTTAAAGATAAAGGCTTTTGTTAGGTCAGATCGGGAAGACACACCTACTAATGGGCCTTCCAAGCATACATTAACTAATGCACTGCTGTAAAAATTCAATGGCTGATAGACTTGACTTCTGAAGGCCCCACTTCCCATACTTGTTTTTATGGTGGTCACAGTGGCTTGCCATGGTGCCACAGCGTCACAAGAGCCTCACAGAGATCCATTTAGCCCCATAGTTAAAGAACTAATTGTAAGAAGTCTTCCTTTAGTTATGCTCACTCAGCCGGCTCTTATCACTAAGCTACCAGAGCTTTGTGATAACTGGCTTGGTGTTTCTATCTGTCTGTCTGTCTATTTATACATATATAATTAGCAGGAAACTGCAAGATGTGAACTTTTAAGACCAGGGATACTCTAGCACTTTCAAGATTTTATATTCTGCATTTTCTCCAATTAAATAAAAGTTGTTTTTACATATCAGTTGCATTATAGAACAACATTCTTTGACTTGTTATTTGATTTTCTTGTCATTTGTTGTTACTTTCCTTTTTTTAATTTTCTATTTTCTTTACATTTTTACCGTTTTGCATTAATTTGGAATATCCACCAATTAT
>JAUZST010000831.1:380714-412429 GCA_034779995.1 Parotocinclus haroldoi
GCATTTGTTTTATAAATGCTAATTACAAGTTGATATCCATTTTATTTTTTTATTGGGTATCTTGTTTTTCGTTTTAGTAACTTAGTAACCTATGACCTAAATCATGTCTTTGGACTGTGGGAGGAAGACAGAGTGTCCGGAGTAAGCCCACATGGACATGGGGCGGACATGCAAACTTCACACAGAAAGGACCCAGATCTGGGATTGAACCCAGAAGGTTAACTGATTATAGCCCTGGGGTGATTGTGACACCTGGATCCTGAATATCAGACTCCAAACAATGGCCATTAATAAAAAGTTAAACCCCTCATTACTGTTATAACAGTCTTCATCATACTGGAAAGACTTTATCAGAGGAACATGACTGCATAATTGACTTCCATTCAGCTACAATAGCATTATCAAGGTGTGGACCAATAAGACCCTGACTAGCAATCAGAATGCCATTTAATCCCAAATGAATTAATTTGAAGGCAAGGCTCTGTACAGGTCTGTCAAGTTCTTCTAGTTACTTTCTTCTGAAAGTCTGGAACACACCAGCCATAGTAAAGCAAGTTTATCACCCCACTTTTCCACAGTCCCAGAGAACAACTGTACAATACACAAAACAAACAAATGATACACGAACAGTCCATAGACACGCAGAGATTCACAGGCTTCACTGAGAGTCTGTTAGCTCTGTGCCAAGGGGCTTCAAATCAGATTTTACATGCAGATTGTGCTCTTTACTAGAACAGTGAACAAGTTTAATGAGCAAACAGAATGATATCGCAGTCAGATATTTAATTACTTGATTCCTAAAATGCAGAGAATCGCCCAGATTAATGAATTGTCCACATATAATAACGGTCTAAAGCCACTTGGTATGCAGTCATGTTGGGCTGTTTGGTTGGAACAATACTTAAAAAAATTCTTATATTTCAAACTTGACAGGGTGTTTTTGAGAAACACAAAGCCGCTGTGACAGCAGGAGAGACATAGTCATATAGAATACAAACCACACCACAATTCACTCCAACTGCTGCTGCAATCCAGGCTTCCAGAATCACAAGTGATATTTTATAAGGTGCAATGTCACCAAGCTCAGTACAGCTTGTAGAAGTTCATGGCATGTGATTAGTTAAGGAGATTTCAAAGAGATTCTCAAAAGACTTATAAGGCCCCATGGCCATACACCCCACTTGGGCCTGGATCTTGAAATAGCTTTCTCTTGGGGGATGTGGTATCTTGATTAAAACAAAACAAAAAGTAAGAGTTCCTGTTGTCTGGTGAAGTGGATATTGGAAGGCTGTTACAAAATAGTTAGTCATGAGTATGAAAGAGTGGAAAGAGACTGCAGGGTTTAAACAGAAGCAGATACCCTTAATGAAGTACTCCCTCCTTATCCTCTATATGTGTGTTTGTGTGGGTGTGTACACATGTATAAGTGTGTGTTCTTAAAGACTTCCATTGTCCAAAGATATCTGTAAGATCATGTCAAAGAAGAGAAGAGTGTGTGTTTATTTTGTACCAGCACTATCAGTAATGAGATCTTAACTAAGCACGTCAGAGCCCCTCTCTTCACCTGATACTAGAAATGTGTGATGTGTGAAGGCACTGGTGGCCGTGCTGTTGTTGTGAGAAATGCTTAGTCTTTAGGATTGAAATGTTGATAAATGCCGCATGCCACTCATGTATCACCTTCACTACCACAAGAGATAGAGACTGGAGGTTAAATGCATTCAGTGGGATTGAATACAGCCCATTTACTGGTTTCCTGATCTTTGTGAAACACGTTTTAAAACCCTGTTTGTGCGCATCACTTTATCGCTTCTTGAAATACATCTGTTAGTTCAGTTTTTTTCAGACTCATGTCTATCACATTTGCATGTATCCACATATTTACTCAAAATGTACATAATAGAGATGTATTATTGTTGGGGACCAACCGCTGCCTCACAACAAGAAGTTCCCGGGTTCAGTCCCAGGGTGGAGTCTGCATGTCCTCCCTGTATCTGTGTGGGTTTACTCCGGGTACTCCGGTTTCATCCGACAGTCCAAAGACATGCGTGTTAGGTTAATCGGTGTCTCTAAATTGTCATTGACTTTTGCATGCGAAACACCCCAGCCGTGTAACTGTAAACAGCTGCATGCCAGTCCCAAGCCCGGATAAATGGGGAGGGGAGGAGAAAGCAATGGCAAACTACTCCACTATCCTGCCGAAATACTTCATGGATCACATCGATAAAAGACAGAAATGTGTGGAGATCGATGATCGGCTGCGAATGTACGGTTAATCCAATCCAATTATTGTTGGGACAGTTAAAGGTGATTTATTAAAAACACAATTTTATAGATTGCTTACATGAATTCTGCAGTCAGATTCATTCATATTAAGGTCATAATCTGTATAATTCTTTCTTTCAGACATAGACTGACTTATTCAGAGGGAATGTGTGGTTATAAAATTCATCAGGTCTGATCATGCGTGGATACCACAAAACCTTAGGCAAAGAGTAATTAACTGGAATTACTTTTTACTGGATTGCGCCGGTGTTTGAAAACGACATGAAAAATCTTTAGTTAGACAATCTCTCATGCCTGTCTCATGCATTACTGTGAAAATGAAAATATTTACTACTGCACAATAGCTGTGGAAATTACAAATACACTTCAAATATGGTCAATAGAGAATGGGTTAAATAATATATTTAGTCAACAGATGTATGTATTATAGGCACTTATTTTGTGAACAATACATGCATTATCTCTTTATTATTGAGTTTTAGAAGTTATCTGATAGCTCAAGTGATCATCTAAACGCACACATATTTATTAATGTGCATTGGGATGAGACACCTGGATTTCATTCATACTTCACATGTAACAGAATGTAAAAGTACAGTATGCAGTATGTCAGGCTTCACCTCAAACCACATGCAGGCTACGTAATTGCACTAAACATGGGTGTGTCTCAGTACACAGTAAGCTCTCCATTTATTTATAGAACATTTATGTAATGTATTTATGTATTTTCATGAAATTTTCTTAACTTTACAATTCAGCCTGTTATAACAGACCATATTGAAACTTGCCAACAGCTTTTATTGAAGTGTTTAAAAACAATGTTCTCAAAGAAAGTTTGAAAGGGATTTGCATATTTCTCCTCTCCAGTGCGTAATATCATTAAACACTTCATGGAATCTGGAGAATTCTTTTGGCGTGTACCATACATTACAACACAGAGTTACATTCACAAATGGAACTCAAACCTGTACTTTGCAAAAATGAAACCTCATGTTAACAATGTCCAAAAGTGGTGCAGACTTCTTTGGACTCAAAGTCATCTGGAATGTACTCAGACATCTCAGTACAAATTGATGGCTAGCCATGGGTAATTGTCTAATCCTTTTCACTTACATGTGTTAAGCAGAATAGTTTGTTTTCCATCAAGGGCCCAAGAACATACAATGACTCTTTTTATTGGACTAACAATCCAATCTCATCAATTTCCATACTCTATTATATTCAATATTTAATCGATTTATAATATGATCTTGCATGCTAGTTTTTACTCTCTGTTTTATTTAATCTTAGCCTATCTTTTATGCTGTTGTACCCTTGAAAAGTATATTTTCTTTACATATGTTCTTTCATTTCTATATTTAACATCCAAGTTGCCCAAGGAGGTCAGGTCTCTTTTTGAGTCTTGGTCCTCCCAAGGTTTCTTCCCTATAACTTTTGGATAGCTTTTCCTTTCCACTGCCCATCAGGCTTACTCAACTAGAGCTTTAAGCCAACATGTTGGTAAAGCTCGTTCGAGACAAAGCAGGCTTGTAAAAAGTGCTAAAGAAATAGATTTAAGTTGACTTGACTTGACTCATGGCCCTAACTATGGTGCAATCTTGCAGGGAATCCAAACTGCGAAATGTAATCATTGAGAATTGCCCTATGTAAAACCGTCCAATAAGTGCAGGAGAGATGGGTAAGTCTTTTATGCAACCGATGTTCCCGGTTGTTCATAGTTAGCAATGAGTTTCTTTTGTCTAAGCACTAGCCATGTAGTGACAAGTGCTTCATGAACATCATAGAGGACATGGCAAAAGAGTGGAAGCTATGTCCACTGAGCTAATCACCCTTTTCTGAAGCCACCCAACTCAAAAAAACTTTTTTTTGTTTCTCTCTCTCTCTCAGGGATTACAGGGACAGGGAAGTTCCATCAAATAATCCTGGAGCAAACCATGGTTGGTAGACAGAGATCATCCCAGATCGCCACCCAGCAACCTGATGTATCATCATCGAGAAAAACAGAGTTGAAGCAACATTGCTACATGCTGAAGCCGGATAGTCTGCGCCATCTATAATTTATTATTATTAATAATAAGAATAATAATAAGACGAAGAATAATAACAATAATAATAATCATATGTTTAATTTATATAGTGCCTTTCACAAACCCAAGGATGCTTTACAGCAAGTATAACAAAAAAAACAACATAATTTACACAATACACCTATAATTTACACAATGCATCTATAACTTATTAATACACATAGGATACTGCTTGCTACAGCTGTCAGCTGTCACCTAAGCGGAATAATTGTGTGACATGATGCATACTGTTAGGAGTAGTAGCCAGACAAACATCTTAAATTGTACATCAGAACTGCAGGTCTGTTCACCTTGTGATTTGGCCATGCTTCACTCACTTGGCTCAGAGGCCCAGAGAGCCCGAAGGACAGATTGCATGCTAGATGCTAGTTTGCCATGCTTCAAGGTGTCCTGTTCACATTGCTCGAGGAGCTTTGTCGTTATTGTGAACAGTTAGAAACTGTGCAGCAAAGGGTGGGAAAGTGTACGGTCCGGCGGTAAATGTTGGTAGCAGAGGTGCTCTAAGGTGAAGGTGAGATACAATATGCTCAAGAGAGGAACCCAGAGCTGGTGTTGCACTGTAAATGGTTGCAGGTTGCGTGAAATCAGAATGTTGGACTGTAGAACTCCATAGTCTGACTACAAAAGTTTACCTGTCCAGCTGGGACCACTTGAGATTTTTTATTTTTTTTATCTTACTGCAGCTGGGTTAACCCGGTTAAAACATTGTTATTTTGAGGTTCTTGTGTCATATTGTGCTCCATTCATGGTTCTGAGGGTTTGGGGCGTTTCAGGGTCAACAAGGGTAGAGGGGCTTGGGTCCTTTCTGTGTGACTTTGCATGTCCTCCCCGTGTCTGCATGGGTTTACTCCGGGTAATTCGGTTTCCGCCCACAGTCCAAAGGCATAGGTTAATTGGTGTCTCTAAATTGTCATTGACTTGTGTATGCAAACACCCCAGTCGTGTAACTGGAAACAGCTGCACGCCAGTCTCAAGCCCGGATAAATAGGGAGGGGTGGAGAAAGCAATGGCAAACTACTCCACTAGCCTGCCGAAATACTTGGGGGCCAGGGACATGGACCTTTGATAAGTGGGGTTATGTGGTGACTCACACAGAGCTTGCATTATGTCAGTTCAGTTTATAGAAGAGTATTTTTGTTGTATGTTTTCTAAGTTAGATTATTTACTATCCAGGAGTTACTTACTTGTTACATGGTGGGTACATTTAGGACCTTGGGAACATTTTTGGCTCTCCACTTCACCAAGTTCTTTTTAGTGCAATGTGTCTGTTCAGTTGTCAATAAAATAAGCATACAAATTATAATGAAACTTGAATCTTTTAATAATATAGATTTTATAGTATGAATTTAGTTTAAAGTTTAAAAAATAACCTCAGAATGTATTCATTTTGGTTTGTTCCACCTTTGCTGTAGTGACAGTGAGCTGACATGGACTCCAGCTCTTGCACGATTGTGTATGATTTAATAATATTCCAAAGAGCATATTCTGTTGTAGTGAAGTGCTCCAATTGTATCAGCACTCACTGGTCCTCTTTGGTTTTAAGCTGTTGCTGTAAATCTATAAGGTGTTTTATGGGTGCTTTTTACTGCTGCAGCCTAAATCCGTCTCCATAATGAGCCAAACAAGCATTATATCCACTAGCTTTATAGCCTTACCTACTGTTATACCTAACATTAGGCCTCAAACACATATTTGGTCGTATCTGAAGGAGGTGAGGCCTGGACGGTGAGTGTGCCCAGGGTGGTGAAACATTGGCCACTTCCAAGCCCTGAGTGAAAGACTGGCAACCAATCTTATGGGTGTGCTTGCCACGTGCTCTGTAAATTCTGAGATAGGTTTTGGGATAGGCACCTCTATCCCCAACATGCACGCACCCTAAACAGGACAAAATGGGGTAAAATGAGCTTAAAAAATCTACATTTAACTACATTTTCAGTATTGTGGTGGTAAAATAGTTTTACAATTATTTACATTTAAATAATTAAGCTCTACCCACCTCCCTACTGTATTTAAATGTAACTATGCCAACAGCCTTGCTACTGATTACTGTTTTCCCTTCCCATCATTAGGCTACTTAACATGGAAGCCCGTTTATCACATTACTGCCAAAATCTGATTTCTTGCGGTAATCAGATTGTTTTGCGCATGCAACCTCGCGAATGTCTCTTTATTTATCCTTTGTATATCCATATTTTTTCAAAGAAAGGTTTTAATGAATGGGATCACAGAGCTTTTTCTGAGAATCACAGCATTTTCCAGCCTCTCGTTTTTGATATGGAGATTATTTCCAAACTCCACATGTTTTTAGTCAGGCTAATGATAGCGTGCAATCACCAGCACTGTGGTGAGTGGCTTTGTTTATTAGCTTGGTGATAACAGTTATAACAAAATACACATGTCACAGCCTGAGTCCAGCAGCCTGCCAGGCCTAATGAGATAAATAAATGAATTTAGTGCTGCCACATAGCGCTCCTGAAAGCTTGTTATCAGAGCAAGGCCTGCTCGGAGGAGAACAGTGGAGCGGCACAGGGCTGGGAGGGCCACGCAAGGGCTGATGTACACATGTCCTTGATTACCGTTCATTCCTCTGCCTTTATTCTAATAAGTGACATTCTTTATACTCCGTCGGAAGACTCGACAGTCTGACAGTGGATGAGAATAAATATTGCATGTGGTTCACATTAAGCTGTCAGAGCTGGGGCTGGGTGAGAGATGGAGAAATGCACGCTGCAACACTTTCCTTGCTCTTGTCACAGTTGTCACATCTTGATGATTCCCCTCCTCTCTGCTGGTCTGTCTCCTTCATTCCCCCTCCTCACACCCCCAGCTTCTTTCTTTCCTACAGTCACTTCTGCTGACTGACAGCACGGTTGCCCTGGGTACAGAATTATTTTGGAAGCACTATTCTTGAGTGGGTTATTGTTTTATTTTTTTCTCTTTTAGCCTCAGTTCATTTTTGTCACAAATTGCGAGGGAGCCACACTCGGGCTATGATAATGTGGCTTCGGTCATTTGGAGGACAGCATTTTACAGGGAATGCTTCAGATTTCTAAATCGCAGTGGGTTTCTTGTGAGTGTGTGTGTGTGTGTGTGAGAGAGCAAGGGAGAAGGAGAGAGAGCATGCACTTGTATGTATGTCCATATGATTGGGGTGTTTGTTGGGGAGCTGTGTCTGTATTTTATGATCCACATATCTTAAAAGAGAGAGAGAGATTGTGTGTGTGTGTGTGTGTGTGTGTGTGTGTGTGTGTGTGAGCTGAGTTTGTAGGTCGTGAACAGTCATGTATTATATTCTGCTTTACAGAATTTGTTTATCAAGTTTAAGGTGGCAGTGCAAAAATCAAAAATAGAAATAATAGTACAGATGTTGGAAAATATACAAATAAAATTAAGCTATTAAAAAAGTTTAACACCTCCACAGCTATAATGAACTGGCTGGAAGTGCATTTTTTTCTCACACAAAGTGATGGTGACAGATTTACAATCTGTACAATCTTGCTGTCACCAAGTCTAAAAAGCTACAAATCGACACCATCTCTCAGCCAACAACAAACTGGGAGAGTCACTTCTTTCATATAAACCCCAAACATATGTATTCAATGGGCTTGGTAGATGATACAAGACTGGGTGAGGGATGTGTAATGGCCACAACTCAAAGTGCTTGTTCAGTGAACCATTTTTGCATGGATTTGAATGTGTCTTTTTAATCATTGTCCTACTGGAAGGTCCAGCAATTAATCAGTGTTGGCAGAGGCTGGAGATTACAAGTCTCTAGGCCATTTATGGAGCCTGTATCCATACAAGGTTTAAATACATTACTGTATTTCAGATCCCTATCCATACTTAACAGTAGAGATTTGACTTATTTTCCATTAGACCAAATAAAAGTATTTCTTGCCTATCAAATATTTTGTTGGCACGGCAGTGGGTTTAACAGTAGATTTGGAGTTGTGTATTATGTGAGCAAAGCAGAGTTCCCAAAGTTCTTCTCCAGTTCTTCCCTTTTGCAGATAACAATATTTTCAGAGCACCCCAACAGTACATATTTCACATCTTTTGCTTCTAAAATTCACTGGAATTTATTTTAAACATTATAATTCATACAAAACTGCAACTTCTTATTGAACCAAAAACTTATTGAAAAAAAATTATATCTGGGATTTTTCATTTGGCTTGGCGCCCCCTGCAATAGCTCCAAGGCCCCCCACTTTGGCAACCAGCATGCAGCAAGGATCCAATCTTGTGTTCTTGCAGCAATTCACTGCTGTGAACATGAAAAAAGTCGCAGTGAGCCCTCTTCATCCCTGCACACTCCTTTCCATCCCTGGTAGCTGTAGAGAGAAAGAGAATGTGTGAGAGAGAAAGAGAATGTGAGAGAGAAAGAGAGAGAGAGAGAGAGAGAGAGAGAGAGAGAGAGAGAGAGATAATTAAAGTATCTGGATCTGACTGTAGTGAGAACAATACTGCCAAAGAAAAGACAGAGAGAGTGTAAGGAATTGTTGAGATTTTGCTGATATGACTAGAATGCATACTGGCAAGCTGAAACTCCAGTATGGCAGTGGCTGGTGTAGTTAGCAGCTGGGATGTTAGGAAGAACAGACAGTCTCTCTCTCAGATCTCTTGGAAAGACTGATCATGGTCTGAAGTTCAATCCATCAAAGTTTAAATGAGCCATTATTTCTGAAGAATAAATTTAGTGATGATTCACTGTTATATTCAGATGCTGAAATCTCACTCTTACCAACCTGTGACAAACTCAGGCAAGTACTCAAACAGTTATTTATAATACACCATGGTTAGCTGCACTGTAATTGTCTATATATGATGCTTGTCGTACCTTTGGTACAGCACTGTATACTTATAAATGTTTTATGCCCATTAGTCTTTGTCAGGTTCACAGAGAGTCCAGCACATATCAGGAAAACACATGGTGCAGAGATAAACATGCCCTGGATCTACTAGTCCAACTAGTCCAGAAGAGGGATCTCTTTCGCAGTGATAGGTCTCTAGAGACTCTCATACTGCCAGTAGTGCACACTGCTTTTGCACCGTTTTCATAGTTCTTAGAACTATGGTCCCCTCAAATTGTCTTTTTTCCTTTTTTTGGCTACAATTTGCACTTTGGTAATATCGCACACTAGACCAAGGCACATGTAATCCATAGCTGATACTATAATATTGTTTGCTAGTATTCAGGTTCCAGACTCATCTACATGGTACTAAGACAGGTGTGTTCTTCTTGCACTCACATGACGGTGTTTTCCCAAAACACAGGTGACTCTTTGTTATTATGATTAACAGTTAAAGCCTAAGCGCTTTATACACATCTATTCATTCACAATAGTGTATAACTATGTCTGTTATCCATAGCATTTTACTATGTGTATGCAGCATTCATTCATGCATTCTTTTTTATATCTTCTTAATCCAATTCAGGGTTACAGGGAGCCACAATCAAACTGGCACCATAGGTTGCAAGCAGAGACCCAATTCACTTTACCTAGACATTTCACAGGTAATGCTTCAGAGCTGTTAACAATTAAAATGTCTAAATAATAAATGAATGGTTATAAATGAAATGAAGTTGAACTGACATTGACATAAAAGTAGAAATAAATGTAAACACTGTAAGATAATTACAAACGAATGACACTTCAATGAATAAAATGAATGAAATTGGAGATCCGTTTGTTCCATCTTCTATCTATCCTTTTGAAACCAGAGGGCTCAATATACACTACTCACAAAAATTAGGGGAAATTTCAAAATTAATACGAAGAATATCCTGATTCTATCCATGCTCCATCGCCATCAGTGTGTTTTGGCAGTCTTGGGTGATCATACGCCGTACTGAACAGTCAATGTGTGGTACTCTTGTCCAGTTTGACATGCTTCTGTTCACCCCATAAATATATCACTTTCTACTCA
Organism: Parotocinclus haroldoi; assembly: GCA_034779995.1. Lineage (NCBI taxonomy): Eukaryota > Metazoa > Chordata > Actinopteri > Siluriformes > Loricariidae > Parotocinclus > Parotocinclus haroldoi. Next base: position 391,016 of record JAUZST010000831.1, read on the forward strand.
ATCACGATAATTAAGTTTGCATCTTATTTATGTGATCAAACAGCTTTCTTTGACTTTTCACTTGCTTTTCTAATGATCTTGTTTAATGAAATAAAATCAAATGCTTCTTTTTTTAATCACAACATACTCATTTTGAAATCTCCCTTAATTTTTGTGAGCAGTCTACATCAGAGCAAGTCTAGGAAAAACAGTGACACAATTGCAGCACTCGGACTTAATGTGGTCCACAAAAAAAGTCTAGAGGACCTTTTATTGGAGGAGCTCCTGCAGGATGCACACGGCAACTCCTTTAGGAATCTGGAGGAAGTAATTGATTGTAATGGAAAAACCTGGAAAACCATCAATTGAGAAGGAAATTCAAGATCAGCAAACTTTATTCCCAAACATACCAAAGCCAAATGCATCAGCTACCCCACGTCCAGCCTTACCTTATAAGGTACACATTACATGCCCTACATGTCTCAGGACTGTGAAAGATCCTGGCTGAGCTGGATGTGACAGACTAATTCACAGCTCTTTACCATTTATGAGTTCCTCATAAGAGTTGCATCAACAAAAAAATTAAATGGTTAAATTCCCTCAGGCATTCTCTCACTGGCCTCTATATCCAATGCAGTGCCCCATTTGATCACGTATGGAGGAATTCATTCATTCAATCATTCATTCACTCATTGTCTTCCACTTAATCCACCTAAATCCTAGACAGGGTGCCAATCTATTGTAGGGCATGCATACACACAGTCACACACAAAGGGCCACTTTAGAGATGCCACAGAGACCATCTCAACCAAAAGACCAAATCAATTTTGCTGCAAACTGCAAGGTCCTAATACTTGTGGCTGAGGAGGTTGTCATTGGAAGAAAGTTGTAAAGAGGCCCACTAGATCAACACCTAGAAGTACCAGCCCGTGTTTCAGAAGTACAAGAACTGGGATAGCGGGCATGGTTGTTCCCTGTGGAGATTGTTTGAAAAGGCTTGCTAGCCAAATCAACATGGTGGTTGGTTTTAGCTCTGGGCCTAGTTGAAGGAGCAAGACAAAAGCTAGGAAGAGTCGAATGATCCTTTAGCTAAACATGGAGCAGGCTAGAAGAGGGAAGCTGGATGCCAGGAGAGGATGTGCAGTGATTTTGCCCCATGGGCACTGATTTGGTCTCTCCAGCTGGAGAGTAACCAGAGACAGCAGTCAAACAAGTGCATGTATTCCAAATTTTGCAATCACAGACCTCCAACATACTTAATAGTGAGCATCCATTTTTTCAGTATAGTCATCACTCTGTTTACACTTGCTTTTTGTTATCAAAAGCTCAATTTTCGTCTGGCCGTTTAACGCAGTTTTATTCAGATTTCCTTTAGGATTTAGTAAACTAGACATACATACATTTGTAGTGAAATGAAATGAAATGAAATGATGTTGACCAGACAAACATAAAATACCTGAGGTTCATACAGCAATGAAATAAAATTCTAAGTAAAATGTAAAAACAATCTGTGTATGTATCGCGGACTGTGGTAGCCTAGCGGGTAAGGTACTGGACTCTGGATCATATGGTCCAATTCAAATCCCACCTCTGCTAAAAGCTGCCATAGTTGGGCCCTTAAGCAAGGCCCTTAAGCCACGATTGGTTGAATTGTAAGACTATATAAGACTATATTATCTGGATAAGGGTGTCTGCTAAATGCTAAATCCAATTCTTTAGAGATGGTTGTGTATTGTCACTTCTTTTCAGCACTGACCCTGGTCTTGTGAGGCAGGGGTTCCCACAAGTTTTCTGAAGGTGCAATGTGGTATTGGCAGTAATGCTGGTAATGTTTCAAGTCTGGTAAATTGTGAGGTTGTGGGCAATGCCAACACCCTCAACTCTTTCTCTTGTTCCTCACTCTATTCCTACACATTGTATGCATCATATCAGAGTGCATTGTCCTGTTGAAAGAGGCAATATGGCAGGACCCATGATTACCTGCAGAATATTGCCCAGAGCACCACACTGCCATTGTAATTCAATTCCCCTGACAGTGGATTTAATGTTTTGACTAAGTGGTGTGTGCTTTTATCAACTGATTCATGCAAACCATTCATTAAAATTTTGAATTTTGAAATCACGTTGATGACTAAAGTCCTCTTGCTATATTCCTTGCTGTCTATCTCTGTGAGGTATGATAAACTTATGGGATATAGACTGGGCTTTAACACATCTGCTCAGTTTTCAGTGTAATTAACGAAGCTGGAGGAGCTGCAGCATTGAACCTCTTTGTTCTAGTTGGCCCTGTGGGAGCCTTACCTGTTTGAGTTATAGGAATTAAGCTGCTTCACTCAATAAAGCCACTCAATGGGGTAGGCCATGGGCTCAGATAGCACCACCTGTTCTACAGCATTTTCCCTCCAATTTGTGCCCTCCTTTGCTCCTGCTCTCATCACTACCGCAACCAAAACTTGTATTGTTAAGAGTTTCTCATCTGGATTCAGTCCGATTTCCTCTTCTTTAAACTCTTCTTTTTTTTTGACCAGGTTGGAGATCGAATGGTCTGTTTGTAATCTGGAGCTTTATAAAGTCAACAACCAGATATTCCTCAGAGCAGAGCAGAACTGCAGTAATCAGAATAGTCAAGAGTTTGTTAACCAGAAATACAATCCAACCAGGTGGAGAATCTGAGATGTGAGATTAAGATTAGAGTTGGGAATTGGAACAGGGAGTGTGGATGGGATACGCCACCAGAATCCTCATCAGAACACTCAGTGACAATGCGCAGGAATGATGAATTTTTGCAAGAAAACAGTTAAGTGAAACATCGAAATAGATGTGGAACTAACAAATACTAGGTGCATGATGTGGGTCATGAAATTCTGAAAGTCATGCATGCAGGGAACCTGACTATGGAAAAGACATGGCCATAGCATTTCCCCACCTCCCTGAGGATTCCACAGGGGGTGACATGTATGGAGGTCCTAGGTGGACATGATGACTGCCTCTGCAGGTGGCAGAGCAGCTGTGCGATCTGGGTGTGTGGTGGGGAACACCTACATTAGCCAGGGGTCAAGTATATGTCAGGCCCTCCTTACAGGAGTACAGATGAGCTCATCAACTGGAGCCTAAGAAATAATGCATGGTGTAGGGTGAAGAATTGTTTAATTTCTTGGAATAGACGGGGTGTGATGGCACCATCTTTTGCTAGGGACTTCGGGATTGAGCATGGATTCATGGAACAACAGATAAATCTGTAAAGATGGAAGATTGAGTCGATTTGTGACCTTATTGATCCTACTAGGAATGGACCATGGTAACAGGGATGCATCTTCCTGCTGTCCCAGCTGAAGTGTATATTACAGGTTGAGAGTCAAACCTGGTCAACTGGTTGGAATATGGGGGCCTGGCTACAATCAGTGAATGGCATGCTGCTTGTGTCGCTGGAGGGCATATATGATATTCTGGTGGACCTGCATTCACACTTGCTGTTAGATTGATAACAGGTCCAAAAGCACAAGGGTGGGGGTGGGGGGGTAGTTCAGAACATAGTTAAAAGAAGTGATCCCAGTGGTGGAGTGGATCAGGGTATTCTGGGTTATGTCTGATAGTGACTCCAGTCTGCCTGGTCGTTCTGGCAGGACACATACAAAAAATACCCAGCCATTGATTGGTGTGCCCACACAGGTAATTAAACCAGGGGTGATACCTGCAGTAGAAGTGGCCAACAATGGTGACAATTACAGTATTACCTTTTGATTTGAGCAGATCAGTGAAAAAAATCCAGTGAACAGGGACCAGGTGATCTTGGAGTTGTCAGGGCACTGAGCTGCAGAGCATCCACGACTGGCACGATGGTCTAAAGACACTACTTCCTTGTCTGGCATCTTCAAACCCTTTATAATATTCAGCCAGATGACTAGCTTAAACGTATCTGCATAGCAGGGTTCAATTGTATTGTTGTGAAATGTAAGGTGCATTAATTATATTGATTCTTGTGCCACCAGATCCATTTTTCTACACATTTTAAAATCAATTGAATAAAGTTCTATAAACAGTTTCATGGGTTTGGGTGTTTTTTAAACTCCTAACAGAGCCTGGTGTTTTCTACAGCTGCTTTTTTAAACTATTCAGCTCTTGAGTGATTAGCAGAAATAATGTCTCTGTCAGCCTTAATCACATTTAACCATGGTTAACATTACATTTTTCCCACTTGATATGCAAAAATTTCCACTAGATTTGCAGTGACGGCTATTGAAATTCCATTATAAAAAGAATAAAAATTTCAGGCATCATTTGTTCAGAGAGAAAGACATGGGGCAGAAAGTGCTGAATCTTCCTATTAGCAGTGATTTGAGAAATGAGCCCTTCACTATGAGGGCTTTAGCGGGATTAGAGTCCCACATCTCACATTCTAACTCTTTCTCTGTCTCCACCTCTGTCTTTCTGTCTCTCTGTCTGCCTGTCTCTCAGAAATGTATTTGGTTATATTGTTTTATGCAGTGGGATGATGGAGTAGGAATCCCTTTTTAGATACCACTGAACCATAATAAATTTGTGTTGTTTACGTTTAATTTACTAGAGCAATAATTACTGTAGTATTAACTACTTCATTTTGTTTGTGGCAGGAAGCGTTTTCACTACACCCAGAAGGAAAAAAACAAGAAGCAGCTGTGTCCAAAACCACACCGTGTCTTACTAAGTAGTACTCCCTAATTACTACACCGCCATGGTGATGTTTCTCTTTTAACACAACATTTAGTGTTTTGTGATGTGACGTACATTTTTATCATTGCAGAAGACAGGAAGTGGAAGGATTCAGGTAAGAAAGCTGTTAAATTTGTCATACATATTATTTCAGGTATCCACACAGAAAAAAAATTAAAATCCAGATAATCACATTTATGATCAAATATTAATTAAGTACTTGATCACCCAACAACCAGCAAGAATTCTGGCTCTCACAGACTTGTTAGTTTTTCTTTAAGAAGCCCTTCTATTTTGCACTCATTACCTTTATTAATTGCACCTGTATGAACTCATTACCTGTATAAAATACACCTGCCCACACACTCAATCAGTCACACTTCAACCTCTCCACGATGCTCAAGACCAAAGAGCTGCCTGAGAACACCAGGGACACAATTGTAGACCTGCACAAGGCTGGGATGGGCTACAGAACACTTGGCAACAGCTTGGTGAGAAGGCAACAACTGTGGTCCCAATGATTAGAAAATAGAAAGAAACAAAAGATGACTGTCAGTCTTCTTTGGTCTGGGGCTCCATGCAAGATCTCACCCCATGGGGTAAGGATGATTTTTAAAAAAGTCAGTAATCAGCCCAGGACTATACGGGAGGATCTGATCAATGACCTGCAAAAAGAGAGCTGGGATCACAGTCCCAAAGATGACTGTTATGTGGCGAGATGAGACCAATATAGAGCTCCACTCACTGTGTTTGGAGCAAGAAGAAGGATGAGTACAACACCAAGAACACCATACTGACATTGCAAATTGCTGCAAATTTGTCAGTTATCATTGCCACATTCGTTCCTTCATTTATCAATCGTTCATTTATTCACTTTATTATTCATTTCCCCTAGACAGGGTTGCGGGAGAGGCCGTGAAGGCAGGAACAGTCTTAGACAGGGTGTCAATCCATTTTAGGAAGCACATGCTCACCCACTAATAGGCATTTTTAAAACTCCAATTAACCTAAGAGACATGTTTTTGGTCAAACCAGGGACATTGGAACTGTAAGGAAAAAGTGGTAACCACTGCACCACTGTGCAGTCCTCAACTGCACATCCATGATGCAAAGCTCCCATTTCACCACATCCCATAGGTGCTCTACTGGACTGAGATCTGGTGACTGTGGAGGTTTTAGATGACTTGGGCTTTGTGAAGTGCATTATCTTACTGGAAGTACCTATCAGTAGATGGTACACTGAGATCATAAAGGGATGGACATGTTCAGCCACAACACTCAGGTACGTGATATTTAAACAATGCATGGTATTTAGGGACCAAAGTTACACCAACACCTGCCTGAACCATTGACCATGTTTACTTGTCTAAGTGCACCAAGTTGCTGCCATGTGATTGGTTGATTAGATACACTGTGTTAACAATCAGTTGAACCACTGTACCTAATACAGTGGCCAGTAAGTGTATATTAAATATCTGCTGCTGTTGAAGATTAAAGTTGAGTTGCTGGCTTGTATGTGACAAATATGTGGGTGCACATTGTAGATAAATCGCTGACTGCAGCTCATCTATTGCTGTTTGTTTTTGTCAGACCCCCTCTGCCATGTTCATCAATCGAAACTGACAGCAACACGATCACCACTGAACACATTGTTTAGGTGATAGATTAATCTTGCCTTAACTGACACTGTAGTGCAATAGTAATAGTACTGAAATATTCAAAAACGTAGTGAGCTATAATACCAATATACCTTTCATATATACTGAACACAAAAAGAAGGGGATCTTTCAAAATGAATAATCCCCAAATGAAATATTCCCTAATTCCTGTGAGAAGTGTACTCTAAAGTACTCTAAAAGCATTAAATTTTATTGTACATAATCCCTAAAGTAGCTAAAATATTAAAGTATGCTTATTTACCTATGAAGACAATAATATTATTGTATTATAACTAATAAGTGGTCCGACATTGACATTTATAATATTTTTGCTTCTTGATTTTTTATTTTTTTGCTATTTATGCTGGCGTGTAGCATGTGCACCTCTGATTTGTAGTCAACTTTAGCTTATTAACTTCAAATTCAAACAATTTTTAAATATATATAAAATAGCTTTTCAGTGGCAACATGACACTTCCACATGCCATTATTTTTTACAACATAATTGTATTCTTGTCCAAATAACATCCCTGCAAAATGACTTGGCGAGAAATGACTTGATGCTTTGACATTAATATCTTTTCAGTTCATTTGTCAAGCTGCTTGTTCGTGGCCAAATAATTGGAAGAGATTTGTGATATTGTGGAATGGTGAAATATGCAACAAAGTTAGTTCAAATTGGTTATGAAAGCCATGTTGACAGGGAACTGAATCTCTTAATTGACATGTCTCTGTGTGTGTGTGTGTGTGTGTGTGTGTGTGTGTGTGTGTGTGTGTGTGTGTGTGTGTGTGTGTGTGTGTGTGTATGTCTATGCGCATGTATTTTACAGCCCACAGCGAGTGTGTGTTATTGGTCCGATGTCACTCAGTGCCAGAACCCCAAAAACCTTTGTACTCATTTAGAATCTCTGTGCCAACATTATGAAAATCATCCCTCAGCGCTGGCAGAAGAGCTTCTTTGTTATGCTGCTTCCAACACTCGGCCCTGTCAAGCCTTCACCAATTACAGGTGAAGGTAAAATGGGCTATTCATAGGACTGCAACCCTTGACTAGTGTAGCAAGAGTGATTTGTGAATCATTACTCCAGTGCCTGAAGAGAACGCGATACCTGAGGGATGCAAATGATCTGCCCCACTACATATGGCCGTTCAGCTAAGAGAGACAGATTTTACAGCCTGCTGTTGATAAGTTGCTATTATGAAAAATTTGATTCTATTTCTTTTAAGAGCTACTTCACATCCCGCAGTTATCAAGACTGCAAAATATGTAAAAAAAATAATAATAAATTGTCTTCTTGAAAAATAGCCAACACTTCAAAACATGAGGTTACATCTTCATGAATCCTCTTTGGAGTTTGAATCTGTATATATTACAGATTTTATGAAGTACAGACCTAATGACAAAGGCTGGCTCAGGTTACAAAGCATCTGCAGATTGGAAGAAATGCTTGCAGTTGTGACCTTGCATTGTTTTTTGTAGCACAAACAGGAAGTTGTGGATAATGATGGGTGTTACTATCCACTGAATTCGGTCAGGATCTGAATGAGAAAACAAATCCAGCTCATGTGGACTTGATCTCATAATTGCCTCACAATGTCCCTTATAATCTTATACATAGAAACATTATGTAAATTTTATTTAATTTGATTATGAAACAAAGTTTTATTATGATATTTACTTTGCAGTTTATTAATAAACACTATTTAAATTATATATGTTTTATGTATTTTGAATTTTATTACTAATTTAAATTTTACTATTTATTTCAATTAGATTATTGACTTAATTTTACTATTACTACAATGTAATTACTCAGTTAACATCTAGGCCACACATGGGGGATTGGGATTTGGGATTGGCTTCTTAAGATAATATAATATTGTAAAGCTGCTGAAAGACAATGCTTTATTGTAAAAAGTGCTATATAGATGAATTTGAATTTGAAACATTGCCTCATCCTATATTGCCAATAACATAGCTGTAGAATAAGCCACTGGCAGTTAAGTTCTTGTTTTTTTGAAAGGCAGCATGTAGCATGAATTTAATTCTAAGTTAAAATGTCTTGTGTGTAGTAAACTATTACTCCCTTAGTTAATGGCTATATAGTTCATGTATTTATTAAAAAAAAAAACACACACATTTTATGTCTTATATAAAATATTATCTTCATGATCACATTTTGTAGGTCACTTCACTTTGGAGTTACAGACTGTAGTCTGTAGATCTGATACACTACATACTTTGCTTATCACCTTTACTCTGTGCTTTTGATCTTGATCCAGTCATTATCAGCACTGAAGTGACATTGATGTGGTGATGTTGTGTTATTGTTATTGTCTTGAGCTGGTATGATTGGATCAGATGCAGCAGTGCTGCTGGAGTTTTTAAACACTGTGTTCAGTTACTGGGCACTCTGTTAGATATATCTGCTATATTGCTCCACCTTGTAGATGTAAAGTCAGAGACAGCAGCTTATCTGTTGCTGCATGGTATGTGTTCCTTTAATCCTTTGTCATTGTTCACAAGATACAGACTTCAGAATGCTAGTGGCTGCATATTTTTGGCTAGTGGACTATTTTACGTCCTACAATGACACTAATGTGGTTAAAACTTCAACAGCACTACAGTGTCTGATCCAATTGTATCCGACGAACACACCTCCACATCAGTGGAGCTAAGAATGATGCACGACCCAAAATTGAACCTGACACATGTGGTGGTCCTGTGAAGGTCCTGACCATTAGAGAACAAACTAAAAGGGACAAACAAAGTTTGTAGATGGACTACAGTCTGTAGTTTTAGAACTACAATGTGCAGAAACTTAGAGTAAACAAACAATAACCAGAATTTAAACCGAAAAAAAAATAGAATGGTTATGACTTTTTGCATACTTTGACAGTCATTACAAAGATTTTACAATCACTGCGGTAAGGTCACTGCAGTGTAATTGCTGTTAAAAATGGTACTACAATAGATACAATAGAAAAACTGAACTAAATCATTGGTATAGAAACCTTTGTTTGCAATTACAGAGGTCAGATTTCCTGTACAATGTCCTGTAGTTTTTGACCAACTTTGGATTTTGACTTACTAGTCCATACAAATTTTATCCAGATCCTTCAGGTTTCGGGGCTGTCGCTGGACAACACTTGAGTTTCAGCTCCCTCCAAATATTTTCTATTGGGTTCAGGTTTGGAGACTGGATAGGCCACTCCAGGACACTGGCATGTTTCTTATGGAGCCACTCCTTAGTTGCCCTGACTGTGTGTTTCAGGTCATTGTCATGCTGGAAGACCCAGCCACAACCCATCTTCAGTGCTCTTACTGACGGAAGGAGGTTGTTGGCCAAAATCTCACAATATATCCCCACCCATCCTTCCTTCAATACGGTGCAGTCCTGTCCCCTGCAGAGCATCCCCAAAGTATTATGTTTCCACCCACACACTTCACGGTTGGGATGATGTTCTTGAGGTTGTACTCATCCATCTTCTTCCTCCATAGAAGGAGTGGTGAGTGGAGTTCATATCAAAAAGCTCTAATTCGATTTCAACATTTGAACATTTGGTAGCATAAGCAGAGGGACATTGCAAGCCCTGCAGGATTTTAATCCATGACACCGTTGTTTGTTACTAATAGTCATCTTTGAGACTGTGGTCCCAGCTCTCTTCAGGTTATTAATCAGATCCTCATGTGTAGTTCTGGGCTGATCCATGGCAATGAGCAAGAATAACAGTCTTCTTGTGTTTCGTCCATTTTCTCATAAATGTGTGTGCCAGCAGTGTCCTGTAACCCACCCCGGCCTTGTGCAGGTATATAATGTTGTTCCGGATGTCTTTAGACAGCCCTTTGGTCTTGGAGTGTGACTGATTGAGTGTATGGACAGGTGTCTTTTATACAGGTAACAATTTCAAACAGGTGCAGTTAATACAGGTAATGAGTGCAGAATATTATCGCTTCTTGACGAAAAACAGATCTGTGAGAGCCAGAATTCTTGTTGGCTGGTAAGAGATTAAATACTTGTTTCATGCAATACAATGCAAATTAAGTATTTCAAAAGATTCTAAAAATTACGATTATTTAAATTATATCACAGTTGAAGTGATACTTATGATAATTACAGACCTCCGATACAGATACTTTTCAAAGCTTGAATTTGAACTTGATTTTCCCCACTGTATATGAATAAAAAATATAAATCAGTGGCATCAAACCAGTAGTTGTTTGCAATATTAATTATGTAATCTGTAAAAATTTTTTTACTGTTCACAAAATGTGTTTAAAAATTGTAAAAACTCACACACACAGTGTTACTAACATTTATTTCGACAAATTCATTTCCTTAGATAATAAACATCCATTCCTGCATATTAGGCCTGCAACACATTCCAAAAAAGTGTTGTCATTTGTTTACACCATACTCAAAACATGTTTTGGCACATAGTCCTTCGGGTGTTATTTTGTTTTATTCTTCTTGCAAACATGCTGTTAAATGTGCAACAGTTCAGGTCGTCAGTACTGCATTTCCCGATTTGAAATTCTCCACACATTCTCTATTGGGTACAGGTCAGGACTGCAGGCAGGCGACTTCTTGTACCCTCTTCTTCCTCACCGATGTGTTTGTTAAGTGTGCAGCATGTAGTTTTGCATTGTCTTTTTGAAAAATATATGGATGTCCCTAGAAAAGGCAGGATATGTTCCTTAATGTGCTTGTCTGCATTAATGCTGACATTACAGATGTGTAAATCACCTTTTCCATGGGTACTGACACATAACAATACCATAACATACCCTTTTGTTCTTGTTGCAGTCTAGATGGTTATTTTCCTCTTTGGTCCAGAGCACACAGAGTCTATTTAAAAAAAACCTGAAATACTGATTCATCTGATCACAATACATATTTCCATTGTGTGATGGTCCATCCCAGAAGACTCAGAGCCCAAAGAAGTCGATGCCACTTGAACTGTGTGATATTATTCACTGTTGTGGGAAAATATGCAAATCCCTTCCATTCTGTCTGTGAGAAACTTTCCAATAATTCCAATCGTTTTCCCCATGCATTTGTTGGCAAACTGGAGATCCTCTGGCCAGCTTTGCTCGTGAAAGACTTTTCTTTTTACTGTACCAAATTATATTTGCAATCAGCTGTTGACATCACCTGTTTGGAATCATTACTCTAAATTTCCCCTGTTCCAACTTTTTTGCTATGTTGCAGTGTATTAACAAATTAAATTAAGTTGACAAGACATAACATTAAATATCCCAGGTTTATGCTGTCTGCAATAAAAATTGTAATGCAATATAAATTTAAGAAACACATAAATGTTTTTATATGCATTCTCCATACTGTCCCCACATTTTCTTACGTAGGGTTGCAATTAATGAATTCTACCTTTCAAAACATGTTTATTGGAAACAAGTGAGGCCTAACACAATGTGTGCAGTCAGCCTCATAGTCATGAGACAACAGAGGAAACATAGTTATGATCAATAAAACCATATATAATGATGATGATATTTTGTTCTTTTAGCTATTGACTGCTGTTTATGGGTTTCATAGTTGTTGTGTTTCATGCTGATTTGAGAAACCAGTCCTGCCTGGCACCTAGTGGAGGAGTGTAGACGAGCTGTAGTGGAGGGGTGAAGCAGCAGAGTTTAAGAACGAGAGAAACAGCCATCTCTAAGGTTAATTAGCATTCACTCTCCTCACACTTTATTATCAACTGTGTCCTCAGCGCACTCATTTAATTGTGTGCGCTGATAGAATAATAAATGGCAGAGTAATTACCATTATAAAGCAAGGATCCCTCTCTTTACGGAACAACTCAGTCAAAGGAGATTTTATTCTAAATTAAGTTTTTAACTGTCATCTGTCATCGCAGGTATAATTATAATTTAGACATTTTGAGTTCATTGTTCTCACAATGTGAAATTCTCAGTGGAGAGAAAAGCAACTGTGACAGCACAATTTTTTGGAGCATGGAAAAATATGAGAAGAGTTCTAAACGTCTTTTAAATGAGACAGCAAGTATGCTAATTAATCAAATTCCCTCATACTGGCAATTATGTGTTATTCATTTCATGAATTTATATACTGCAAGTCTTCCACGCTGAAGAATATTACTTATTACTGAAAATCTACAGGACTCTGACTCAGTTGACTCAGCTGATTGTACTTTCCATTTACAGACTGATAACGGGTGACTGATTATTCTTAGACAGCTGCTTTTAAAATTTTGTCATAGTGTTGTCATAGTGTCAACCAGGCTTGATTGCGAAGTTACTGAGACCATTTTCTCTAATCAGGTAAAGGGAAAGATCATCCAGGTGAGCCCTGTTAACTGCTTTCGCCTGGTCACATGGCTGCCTCAGAGCCATCACAGGCCAACGAGAATTGCACTTACATATGGCGCTGCTGAGCAGCCAGTGAAGGACTGCATTGATTGAGGTGGGCAACAATTGATTTTGTCCATTACGTGGTGAGAATGTTACCATCCTGTGCAGATCAGGCCGCCCTCCTCCTGTCGCTGGAGATAAGGCCCTGCTGCATTGTGGCTGCCTAATCTGTGTGACGGCACTTGTCTGGGTTGAAATTGATGTGGGCCGTTTGTGAGTCTGTACAGGGGGGTTCCGCCCCCTACGCTTCTGTCTCAGTTTTGCCAATGGACTAGTGAGACTTGAGCACATCAACAAACATAAGAGGGATTTGCATCAATACAGATGTTTGGCTTAGCATTCATTCGTGCAAATGTTTGTGAAGTGGATAAAAGGCTTTGGAGCACTCATTATGAAGTCTCTGACTTGTTGAATTCTCTTTTGCTTAGTTGGGAAAATAAAATGTATGGTTAAAACTGGGATGTAGGCTTCTTTACAAACATTTGAGAGCATCTGGAAAGTAAAGTTGGCGAAGCATTCTCTCTAAATAACCTACATTTGAAAGAGGTGACATTGTGGTTAAGCCTCAGTTTGAACGTTGTCCTTTAAGAGGTCTGTCTGTGAAATCATTGAACCATGGTCAACTACAGGGGTCAAAACTTTTTTTTCTCAGAGAACAGAGCATATAATTGATTAGACAACCTTTAGTCGGAAAGAAGGGCATTTAGTCAGGTAAGCATCAGTGAGTAACTATATTAACCCAATATATCTTACCCTGTAAAAACTACACTCTGTAACACGGGGCTTCTCAAGCATGCTTTATTAGGCAGGCTCAAGGTGAGCGTTATCTATCAGGCAGCTCGACAAATTCGTCGTCCGTGCTGCGTGTCACCCCCAACAGCGGTGCAGTGTGAGGCAAATCACAGACTCATCTGTTTCTCTCCACACAGACAAACCCAGATGCTGATTAATGGTAATTAAACTTACAGGCACTCCGTCAGTAAGATTACACACAGAAGGTAATGTATTGGAGTCATTAAATACACATCATTCTCCTGGCATGAAATATGTTGACCCTAACCTTATTATATACATAATTAAAAGTGCTCAACAGTTCCCTGATCGCGCTCCATGGAGCAATGAGAGGATGTCATGCAGCTCATCGGCATCCTCAAGTTATATTGATGTCGAGCAGGGACGTCATTTGTTTGGCTCATTTGTCACTATCCTTCCATTGCCCTCCATCTATGCATGTAAATGGTCTTTCATTAGGGAATGCAGCTGTGCATTTTATAATATCTGTGAAAACAACAGCAGTTTCGTATTTATATATTTGTGTATGGATTTAATAGGTTGTAAATATTTGCAAAATATGACAGATTATGGAAGAGAGGATGGCAACAAAACATGGTTGTCTACATACAAAATATGTCGAGTAAAATAAATGTGGATTTAGATAATCATTATAAATAGATCAAAAGTTGTGCTTCATTTTTTTTACACTTAGCTGAATATTCCTATGTTGTTTAGCCTAGTCTTTAGCAACCGCATTTACATAGTTACATACCATAGGATCTAAGACAATAGTTATTGTTATAGTTATTATTGTGTATTCATACTCATAGGCTTACATTCAACATTTGAAAAGCTCAGTCCTCATTCACTGAATTCCCTATACAGGCCATGCTAGACATGTTGTGTTCCTCAGGTCATGTGTTTGACACCTCTGTTGTGGATAGAGATTAGGCTGAAATGCTTAAGTATTCCTTTAAAGCCTGTTTCTCATTGGGTCACGTTAAAACAGAAATTGATCCTAAAAAGACTATGAGTGACCTCATGTAGGTCCTGTAGTGAGAAAGCTGAAGGCATGTTGTGCTTTCTCTGGCAGTGAGCTGTGAGATCAATAGCAGGTGTGGATTTAGATCATCGGTGTGGCTGGAGGACATTGATAGCAGCTCCGAGGCTTTATCAGACTTAGCAGTGTTTAAGAGGGCAGAGTTCAGCACAGTGGCATCCACAAAATTATCTACTCCCGGGGACGCGCTCCACCTATTCAGATTCCCTAAAACCGCTTAAACACCTTAAACCTCTATACCCAGTGATGTGAGATCTATCCTCTATTGCACACCATGACTGAACCTCACCATAAGCCATCCACTCCTTAACAATATATTCATCTTTCTTTGTCCTGTCTGTTCCTCTGCATGCTCTTTCTGTCCATCCTTCACTCTCATTCTTAATCACCATCTCTTGCTCTCTTTTCTTTTTTCACTATTGCAGAAAGGAGCTGAGACGCTGCAGGTATTCCAGAGTGAGCCTTTTAGTCTTTGAGAAGGGCTTCATTATATCCATAGTAATGAAATTTGGGCATTGCAACAAAGCAGCCAGGGGAGCGCTGTCAGGATGTGGACACAGAAACTCTCCAGCGATCAGAAAGGACTGGCAGTCCCACAGCATCTAACAGTTCTTCTCCTTTCAAAGAGGAGAGAAATTACTGCACAAACCTGGAAAGCTCGCCGATCAGAACTCCACCACTTCAAATACTACTGAATATCCAGAGCACCAGCTTCTATGTGTTATTTTCTACAAGTTTATCTATAGGGAGAATAGCCGACCACCCTTACAGGCTTTAGCACAGCTATATTGATAGCATCAGACAAGTTAAATAAAGTGTGAAATTCTTTACATAAGGATTGTTACACGGATGAAGAGACCAGGCATAGAGGCTTGCATAGCTGCTTTCACGGCCGTTGATGGGTTGTGACCTCTTAACTGAGCCGATTTGAAATGGGTGCAGCTTGGTCTTACTTTTCTTTTAAGGTTCGTGCTAGTGTATAGCAAAAGCAACAAAAGCGAACATAAAAATAACTACAACGCAGTAACTACAAGGCAATGCACCTTTCCTAATATGATTTATAGTACAAGATAAGTAATAGACTGAAGCAAAAGCAGTGTCATTAATGTGTGACTGTCACGTTACACACTCTACAGTATGTGCATTCGAGCGCAAGGACATATCTAGACGAAATTATGTGTCTGGGATATCAGTTTATATTCATAGCTGTCTGGTGACACGGTACACTGCTAGTATGGCAACTATTATATTTTAAGGCTAAACAAAACTGATCATTTGATATCTACTATATGCTGGAAGGTAATGAATTGGAAATGGAAAAAAACCTTCAAAGCTATAACGATACAATGCTCAAAATATCCTGTTAAACTACAGACACTGCAAGTGTTAAGCATCCTGGATGTTAATATTTTATTATTCATTGATTTTCATACCTGCTAAATCCAATTAGTCCACCTAATGCTGTTTGCTATCATTACATTAGCATCATAACACCATTTCTCATGTTAACGTGAGACTTTTCACTTTTTTGTTAGTTATGAAACTAACCATTTATGAGTAAGACATGTATTAATTAATTTCACGTCAGTTAATACTGATACTAATACTTATACTGAAGAAGCTGGATGACAGAGCCAGCTGTTGGAAAAAGCTCCAGAACACCTGCATTCTTGCAGTTTGAATGTTTACCGATTCCTGAGAATCCACTGAATTACAGGTTAGGCTCCAGGGACCGACCCACCACTGTTACTATACCTTAACATGCCCTGAATATTTGCATGTGGTATCAATGCAGAAAACTTTGTTGTTTTCCCACAAAAATGATTTGATCTCTGATCTATCTCTCAGTAAACAAGTTAACATGTCTAATGTTTCTTTATCACTTCTGCATCTGCTGCTTTAGTCGGGTTTATTAATATCCTGACAGATGTAATGATTAAATCAGCTCAAGCATACAGACCAATTAAAATGTTTATTTTGTTTTACTTTAGATTTAGTTGTTTCAGCTATGGTCAAATGCCTTATGCTTGCACCATGCTTTAATGACCACACCCATTCCTTAAATCGAATCACTCGGATTTCAGAATGTCAGTAGCAATATATTGTAGAAAACAGAAAGTATTTCAGATTGTTTAAATGAATAACATAAGTAAAGTATAAAAACAACCTTTCTATAGCAAAACCTGCATACGGTATTTTTCTTCACAACTAAAAAAGAATATGAACAGTCCTAGATGTATTTTAATACAATCTCCACACTAAATGGAAATGTATCGGAAATTGACTGTGGAGTTCTGCCTAATTGCAACAGTAATGAATTCCCGATTTCTCGATTCAAGTCGTCCATGGTCACTTAAGGAATTAATTAAGCTTAAAGAGTCATTGCTTATTATTAGAACCTTATCCCTCTGAATAAAAATATAGTCTTGAACCTTAAATACTGTCTAACCGAAGGCTGTTTTAAAATCTCCTTTTCATCTCCAACATTTAAAAAAATGATGCATCTCAAGATACATCTTCTTCTTGTCAAGAATCATTTACATGTATTTCATTTAGCAGACTCCCTTATCCTGAGTGACTTACAATTAACACAGTCTTACAAACCAAGCTATTGTGGGTTAGGGGCCTTGCTCAGGGACACAACGGTGCCTTAGTACCTTAGTACATTAACCACTAGGCCACCACAGCTCTGGATGCCCAGACCATTTGTAATAAATGGTGTCATATTTGATTCAGACTTTTACTTTTCCTCACACATTAACAGCATTACAATAGTTGCTTTTGTCTGACTATGTAATATTGCTAAGCCTAGAAATGTAGTATCTTTACTAGATGCAGAGACTGGTTTATATATTTATGTATTTACAGTATTAGGGAGGAACAGTGGCTCTGTGGACAAAACTGAAGCATTACAGCAAGAAGGGGTTTGGTTCGATCCCAGTCATACACACAGCTTTCTGTGTGTTATTTTTATTTTATTTTAGTTTAGTTTAGTTTAGTTTATTTTATTTATTGTTATTATTATTATTATTATTATTAGTAGTAGTAGTAGTAGTAGTAGTAGTAGTAGCAGTAGCAGTAGTAGTAGTAGTACTATTTGACAGAAAACCTCCTATTGCCAAATATTGCTCCTGGTTTTCATCTATTGGGTATATGGAGTGTTCAAAAATACTGCATTTTGGAAAAGAGATTAATTTAATAATGTTTTATGAAATAACGTGTTTCATTTGTGTCCCTTTTTTGTATGTTTGAGTAGATGTAGCGTGTGTAACTGAGCAAGTACAAATAAAAACATGAAAAGTGGCTCAAAGCCATGTTCTGTTTTGATATTTTGTCTTTTAACTAATGACTAACCACCACTCTTTAGAAGTTGTTCTTATTGGTCTGTGCAGATGTGCCTAGGTCCTGAGGGTATGTGTGAGACATTTGTCTTAACTGCTGTTTGTCTGATCTTGTATAAGTACTGCCATTGTGACACACTGCTTTGTTTTTTTTTCTTGGGAAGCACCTGAGGCCACAGACAGCATTCTGTAACACTCCTAGTCACACAACTGACTGTGTGTATGTGTATTGGGGAGGTGGTGTCAAGTTTATACAGTATATTATTGTGAGGACCACATATTTCCACCAGGATTGAAAAATGTGACATTTTTTACTAGCTAAGCATCCTCACAGATAAACTGCTTTTTAAAGGTTAGAGTTAGATGTAGCGTTATTAGCGTAATTAGGATTTATCAGTAACACAGTATTATGCCAATGGAAGGTCCCCACAATGACAGAAAGGTGTTTGTGTGTGTGTGTGTGTGTTAAGGAGGGTGATTAAACATCGTACATTTCTCTAACCCATCAGGAGGCTTGTAGGAATTTTTTTTTATGGTTTTATTATTGTACAGTAACAAAAATCAGCTTTCCAGAACCCTTACCAAGCATTAAGATTTTTGCCATACTGGCTTCATCACACCGCAGCACCACGCAGACCTTTCAGAGCCCATGACTGAAATGAATAGGAAGTGGTAAGTGAAACATGCAGGTAGACACATGCCTAAAAGAATTTCACTGAGGGGCTATGATGTAATTATTGTCTTCTGTAGCACTACTAGACAAACTTTGATACAATTAACAGCCATTTTTTGTTTTATATACAACCTGTATATGCAAATGTATATTTCCAACATCATATACTATGGGGTCTGAGACCACTAGTGAAAATGCTTGCTTTTGATCTTTGAGGTGAATGATAGTGACTCGCATGAACTTTCCTTAAGTTTCTATTAGGACACTTGAAAACAGAGAAAGCCAAGCATTCAGTAACATCACAAGATGCTCTTTAGAATTTTGGGGTCCATCATATCAAGTGAAGTATCATTACAGCAAACTGGGAATCATGCTAAATACTAATATATGATTAATTAATGATATGGAAAAACACTATTTAATTAAAGAAAATTGCAAAATTAAATATTGTTTATTTAAATGGTTTGACTAATATTGGACATTCAGTGAACTGAATACTACTACAATAAACACAAGTTGTCAGTACCACATATGTCAGCAGTGTGCCACTATTGTGCTATGAGTCATCTCCCAAACAGTATGGAGTCATTGGGAATCCTATTGTGATCCCTTTACACTCATGAACAGGATACAAGGGTGCAGATAAGCATGCAAAAACATACATACTCACCAGTTACTTTATCAAGAATATCTGTACACCTGTAAGTCAGTGCGTCACTACATGAGGAAATGAAAGTTATGTAGTCCCATGCCATCACAAATGGTTGCTCACTTTCATGTTCTTTATTGCAAGTTTAGAATTTTTTTTATTATCATCATTAAGAAACGCTAGTCATGCTGTACTATATGACTTGTTTACTGATATTCTGCAATGTAGATGCAAATATGCAAACCCCTTAAAATCTTTCTTTGAGGTTTTAAATATAATTTTTCATACATTTTTGAGTGGAGATAATATGGCCCTCTTTGTTCATCAAATACCCTTTGATTGGATATTTATTTACATTTTATTATATATTTGTTATTATGTATTACTATCTCTAAACTTTTTTTTAGAAATGTGTTGCAGGTCAGAAATGCATGAGTGGATGTTTAACAAATTAAGCTGATCAGAAAAAAAGATTAAATATCTCAGGTTCATATTGTCTGCATTGACATACAAGTCAAAGGAAACAATTGGGGTTTGAGAACTTTGCTAATTATTTCAGACATTTACTTATACTTTGCTTATTACTGTGTAATAGCGATTTAAAAAAAACTTTTTATAGACTTGCCTACATAAAGTTCTCTTCTAACCATGTCAAGAGTTTCTTTCTTCTGTAATTTTAGAAAATGGGAAAACAATTTTGAATTACATGTATGGATTACAAGTGACATATTATATAAAGACGCAAAAGGAATAATTGTTGAGAATAGTAGAAAGCCACATTTGTTGCTTTTTAATTCTATTTCTATTTGGTCAGAGCACAGGCATAAGAATACGCTGGATGGAACGGCAGGTTGTTGGCCAGTAGGGGTTGCTGTTGCAGTGACAGTAGATGATCCCCTGAGTAGTCACTTCTCCGTTAGGCATGGTTAGGCATACCTGTGTAATACTAGACCAAGCTGAAAGCATCATCAGGCAAATTATGTTTAACTTATGTGATTTCCAGAGGCAGAGCTTCACGACACAGATTCGTTTTTACATGCTTAGGATGGTGTGGTAATATGGTTTTAAATATTAAACATTTAAACTGATACTGCATTAAGTAACTTCTAAGAATGTAATCCAGGTATTAACATAAGAAGCTTTAATTGCTGCATTTGCATGCTATCAGCAGTACTAGATGATAATGAATGTGTATACTATTCAGGATCGTCCCTGGGGGAACGCTTGCCCTCCAGGTATTTGCACTACAACACCTGTTCATGCTAATTTGCTCTTATTCCCGCAAAGCTTTCCAGTGAGCTACCTTAATTGGGTGTTGTATGGTGTTAAGTGGGAGCAAACGTACGGCTATAACCCTCCAAGTGAAAAGCCTAAAATTAAATCCTAATTAATATGTGTAGAAGCCAATTAATATTAAGTCACTGATATTAAAATTAAAGTCATAGAAAACATAAACAGATTGCTGGGAAATTATAATCGATTTAATCATGTGAATTTATAGGTGAGTTAAAATGACAGAGCAACTACTGTACAAACAAAACAAATATAATAAACAGCTCTGGAAAAAAAAACAATCACTAATTCAAAGTAAGCCATTTACTCAGTCAACTTCATTTGGTCAAACTTACATTACATATTCGGTCAAATACATCAAAAATATAATGTAAAGTAAATATCCTTTTTTTGCGATGCATCTGGGAGGCGTTTTGATCTCACCTTTTCTAGATCTTCCTCTGAACTGTGCAGAACTCAAACATCCAGGATCAACATCTGATCATGTGACAATGGTTGTAAACTCTGCTTCTTCTTTAAGTATATGAAAAACAGAGCTTCGTAGGGAACAGATATATATTTTAAAAAGCCAATAAGAAACTTTGCTAAAAAGATATTGGAGCAAAACGTCAAAACTCATTCTTGTGATACACATAAGAGTTCTCTCAACTACCTCTGTTGGAGTTCTGTAATGCATGTTAGGGGAAATGGAAGATTTAGAATGAGATTCTATCATGATAGGTGGATTAAACAATTACAGATCAAATGATAGCCCTGAGCAGTCTGAGTGTCAGTAATCCGATGCTCGTGTGTGTGTGTGTGTGTGTGTGTGTGTGTGTGTGTGTGTGTGTGTGTGTGTGTGTGTGTGTGTGTGAACGAGAGTGTGTGAGACTGAGGAGGGTAGAAATAGAGAGAGCGCTATAAC
>JAUZST010000831.1:412529-425969 GCA_034779995.1 Parotocinclus haroldoi
CATGCTATCTGCATAAATGAATGAATGTATACTTTATATAACTCTCTCTATCTCTCTCTCTCTCTCTCTCTCTCTCTCTCTCTCTCTCTCTCTCTTAGCCCTCCCCTCCTCTCCCTGTGTCGTTATGACTGTCTTCTCCCAAGGCAGAAACCAATGCTTTTTAATTTCAGCACTGGGAATTGGGTGTTTGAATAGGCGAGCTTATGCGTATATCACATTATTAGTAATCATATCTGCTTAAGCCAAGCTTGCTGCTCCAGATGGCTGCTTTCAAGTGCAAATTAAGCAGCGAGATGAGGCTGTCTTTAATACACACTCATGATTCACAAATAGCCATTGATTTTTTTTTTCTGTCTCCCTCTCCATCCAGCCAGTCTGCTGGTATTGAGCTTGGATTAAATGGTCTCCTGAGTCTTTAAAAGGAACATCGATTCTTCTAATTAATTGTGCACGCTTTGGAATCAGAATGCATTAACTCATCCATATTTGCACTTCAAGTCAATTATTTTTGAGTTTGGCTGGAGGGGGAACAAACAGGTCTAATGCAAACATAGAGATGATGTCAGTTATTTTGTGTCTTTGGGGAAGTATGAATACTCTCAAATGGAAGAGATTTATTTACATTTAGTTGTGGGACTGAATGAAAGTATATTTGCACAATTAATCCAGTTGAATCCTGAATGGATTGTGAGTGAAACATTGTGATTGTTATATTTGTGCTTCTTGACACCGCATATATTATAGTTAATAAAAACATATTCTAAAGATGCTAAAATACATATCAGCAAACCTAAATAAAACAATAAACTAAAAAGTTGGGTATGCATTATTATGATATTATATAATACCTAGATTTATTCTGAATTACTACTGCTAGTTAATGCTGGCCAATATTATGCCCTACTGATTTACTTAAGTTTATTTTAGATTAATATAGCCACTTTAGCATTTTAATACTGCAGTACTGACTTACAGTCTGTGTTTTATAAAATATAATTTACTGTGCATTTACTCAGGTTTCAGAGACATTGCTTATGTTCTGTTTCCCTGTTGCTTTATATTTGCAGTCCCTTGTCACAATGGATAAGACGTTGAGCGGAAAGTCTAGTGTTTTAATATGCACTCGTAAGCTACCATTGTTGGACTTTTGAACAAGTCATGTATCGCACAGTTGCTTAGATTATCCATTATTAGATGTAATTCACTCTATATAGTATTTTGGGCTGTCAATTGCTTGGGGTGGGATGGCTAAGGTATGTACCTGGGTGAGGAGGAGTGCATTTCTGAGGTTAGTTTGAAATATTTGGAGCCCTGGACAATAAACGGCTTTGCCTATACTCTGCAATCAACTCAAATATCGCCAACAAATTACAACTGTATCAACAAACTATTCTCAACTATGTTCAACAAATTTCATCTCAACAATTACTGTAGGTCATAGACACAAACGATTTTTTAAAGTAAAAAAAATCCAGTTTATGCAGCTATCAAACGGAAAATATGCTCCACCAACTGTTTAACATTTTATGATTTCAAATGATACATTTTCATATCAAACAGACCTAGTAGCAAGTGTTTTGTGAATTTGCCATTACAGAGGAGGAGGAGGTGGAACTGATTTTGACCTATAAAACAAACTGAGCAGCAAGGGAATTAGTTTAGCTTAAATGAGTCAGGAGATTCTGATATCTATCTGTCAGATGTCGCATTATATGTATCTGCTGTTCTTTGAGAGCACTGTACACCTCCTTGCCAAAAGCAAAGGTCCTCTCACCACTGACAGCTTTGCTATTTAAGACTGGGCTGGACCTCTACTCCAGATTGTAAGAGCGCTTGAAGAAGCACATTACTCTCCTGATACTTCATTAATCTCCATCAAACGCTGAGACTCTGCCACAGCTGACAGCGGGGACAAAGCAGGCCGCTGCTCTCCTCCCTGCTCAGATAATGCATGTTTTACAGTAGCCCAGATGTCCACACTCAATAAAACATCGGAGAGAAGCAGGCACCGTGTGTTTGGGGATGTCTGTATTGACTGGTTGCTGTGTGGGGACAGTGATATGGGGAACTGCTGTTCTCTGATTAGAAAATTAAAAGACTGCACTGACAGAGGGACCAGGAGAATAGCAACTGTGGATTTCACTTATGTGTGCTGTCCTGAGTATCTGCAATATGAGGAGCAGGTTTTGTGAAATCGGACTGGCATTAACCTATATGTGGGTTTTTTTTGTCGAAAGAATATGTAGGTGTGTTGTTATTTTCACCGAAAGACAATGTTTTGAACGTATACATCAAGATGATAGCAGTTATTTTGTGTGTTTTGGAAGTGTTAATATGAACATCATCTGAATAGGTCATTTTAATCCACTAAAATCTGTCCAGTCTATGCTGAATAATAAATTGTTTTAGTGTGCATTTGAATTCGCACGAAAATGACCTAGGATCATCCCAGATAATGAAATCGCTCCTAATACTCCTAATATAGCCATGCTGTTGTTTTGTCTGAATTCCCAGTGGACAAATTGTATTTTCTGGATAGTGCATTATATCCATACCCATAAAGCAATGTAAATCATATATATATATATCTGATATAATCTGTGCACTCGTACAGTTCAAAAATGTCATCGCAAATTGGCACGCTAAATAAAAGGGATGGGATGGTTCTGTCATTTAGGCTTTGGTTTGTTAATTGAAAGCTTGTGAGAAGGGTCATAACAAGGGTTCAATAAAAAAAGGATGAGGGTGGGGGAGATGGGGTTGAAGAGGCAAGGGGTGAAAGGGATTTGATGGTTGATCTGGGTGGTAAAAAGAGACCTGTTGCTATTTACCAGACAAAAACACCTATCCCTTCAATATTTGGAAGAGGTACAATCCATTTTGGGATTTTGTGAATTCATCCACTAATCAATATGTATATAGTATGTTGGTTTATTCAACATATAGAGACATAGAAACAACAATTAAGGACTGCTCAAATCTAAACCTAGATAGTGCGTAAATATGACTTGATGGCATCACCTGTATGCAAATTAGCGCATTATGTGATCTTGCATGGTGTAAGCAGTGCACCCCCCCAAAAAATTAAATAAATAAATAAATAAAATAAAAAAAGTTGAGATGAAACCTTAAAATGAGATAAAAGAAATATTCCGGCCTTTACCATCACCAGAATACACATATATACATTGCTGTCTCTCACAACTCTAATTTCTCTATCACAATGTCTCACAGAGGAGATATTCTCACATTTCTAAAAAAAAAATATATATAAATAATATATTTTATGACCTCAGAGCTGACGACAGACATGGTTTTGAGGTTAAAACCCACAGTTAGGCCCTTGAGCTTGGTTCCTAACCTTGCCTAGCCTAACCTAAGCTCAGTTGTAAGTCACTCTTCTGTAGTGAAAAAGAATACATAACAGTATTTATATACACAGTTATTTCTTTATTTTATTGATTAAAACAGGACAATTGCACAGTAGAAATACCCAATGTTAAATCATGACAGCACTCTTATTTAAGAACACACTTAAACTGTAATTTTCAATATCTGTCATGGCTAATCCAGTAATGATTATTTCTATGAGAGGTAGCTCTTGATTATGTGTTCCTGGTAAATATAATCCCCTACTGCTACCCTATATACAATGGTCTGTGCAATTGATCACGTCATGGTTTGTCAACTACTCAAGTCAAGACAATATCTGGAAGACCAAGACCTCTGATAGAACTACTTATGGACTGGTTAGGTATGCAAAGCAAAAATCACACATCTCCCAGTGACTTGTAGAAAAATTGACTAGGACAAGTGTAGTGCTGCACCAGCCAAAGGCACAGCCTTTCTTGCACAAACAATACCTGCATGAAGGTATTCAGATTAAAACATTGCTTCTGATCCTATCACAAAATTCATCATCTGGAAATGCAACTACAGACTTCTGAGAGCACATATTATAAGACAGTCAATTGTATGGCAGCAAATTGGTTTTCTAAACCAATGCCCCGCTGTTTGAAAAGAGGTTAGATATGATCATGTGATCCCTATTGTCTGTGTTAACCCCTAGTTCTTACCTTTCTAGCAATGCTGTTGGTGCTGCTAAAGACCCTTGATACACTTGGCACAAATGTGTTCTGTGTAATGACTCTGCGTTCTAAGCCTCACTTGTTCAGGACCAGTTACAGCCCTCATACCTCTACCCAGGTCCACCAAACCTGCCACCAAAAATGGGACTCAACGTATTTGACTAAATAAGACAAAGAGGGTTACTTAAAGAGTTCTGTAAATTTTGTCATATTTTGATAATTTGATATGATTTAACAATAATGCTGTCATCTCAGAGCTTCAGAGAGTCCTGGTTCAATCCGCAGCTTTATGTGTCCTCTAAGTACTCCAATTTCCTAGCACATTCCTAAAGAAAAGGAGCACATGAAGGATAATGTAATTACCTCAAACACTATCTGAAATGTCACAATCCACAAATTTAGCTCATATTAAATATAAAAATGTGACTGAAATTATTACTTTAAACCCAAAATTGATCTACATAATCGAAAAGAGTTCTTTTTTGTTTGGTTCTTTACATTATTAATATTTTTTTTAAAGCTACGTAACAACAGCATTGCATTAAAAAGGGATATTTGCAATTTTGCAAAATGATTGCAAATCACCTTTGATATAACAGGTTGTATGTATTATATGGCTTATTGTGTGGTGGGTTTGTTTGTGGGTGTGTGTGTGTGTGTGTGTGTATGTGAAGCATTTACGTGTGTGTAATGGCATGGTGACGGCTATAAGGCGAGATTGTGTTCTCAGCAGGAGTCCAAATAGAGAGGCGATCGCTCCTCTTCTCACAACACTTCTCTCCAAGGCCAACAAATCACACCTCTCACTCTGGCAAGGAATTGAATAAAAATTGTCATCTTAAAAAAAGGCTATGTTGATTCTGACTAGTGTAGTGTTCAAAATTGAAATTGCACTCTAAGATATTGAAAATGAAATGACTTTTTTATTCCTTGCTGCAGTACTTCAGTATGTGATAGCTTGGAAAATATGGAGGAAAAAATGTAAGAGCTGATAGAATATTACAAATTGTAGTGATTTGCATGTTCTGATTGTGCGTCATGTTGAGAGATATCTATATTTACCACACAGGACGTCTAGGCATCCATGCATTGAAAATGCGTCTGTTTTAAAACCGACACTATGCAACCATTTCACTGTCCAGTAAATTTGTGGCGTTTTTTTTAACCTGCATTATGTAAATAAATGTGGACAGTGTTGTCAAACTGTGGGTTGGAGACAAATACAATATTTTCAGGTCAAATAAATATATCCTGCACAAGAAAGACTATCTGCTGTCAGATAAAAGGTATGGCCTGTCTAAAGATATGATTTTGATCTCAAGATGATATTTGTTTGCAGATTTTTCAGTACTGAATGTATGAGATTGTATTTCTGTGTCTTCCTCTAGCCTGTCTGTCACTGTGTACAAAGAGCTTTTATACATAAATGAAAGCATAAGCGTGATGTATTTTTGATGCCAGTCTAGATGTCAACAGTAAAAATGTTTTGTTTTTGTTAGCACTATCTTTCCTTCATGTAGAATAGAAGTGCTCTGAGCAGAAGTGAGAAAAAATAGGTCAGAAAAAGGACGGAAATGTATCAAGCAAGGGCGGCACAGTGGAGCAGTGGTTAGCACTGCCAGCTCCGAGATCCCGACCCTGGGCTCCACATGGTTTTCTACCACATTCCAAAGACGTGTGTGTTAGGTTAATTGGTGTTTCCAAAGTGCCCTTATTGGGTAAAAGTATGTATGAGTGTGCGTGTGTGTCCTACGATGGATTGGCACCCTGTGTAGGGTTGTTACTCCCTTGCACCCTGAGAGAATGACTGAATGAATGATGAAGCAAACAAACATGTAATACAAATATATTATTACATTTTACTACAATGGACTACTGTACCCTTTATTCAAAAGTTTGTCTGTAACACTATCTTTGTCGGGCACCAACACTATAAACACATGAAGGAGAAATGCTTTAGTAAAACTTAACATTCATGTTCAACCTTAATTACTACATTCATTCATATATTGCTCCTGAATGAAGGCTCATTTAGTCCACAATCCTGATGCCCCATGATCTATTATGTGTATGAATTTATGACAGTATATTGAACAATATGCTCTGGCTCAGTTACCCAGTTGCATTCAGTTATCAGTTATCCCAGTTGGAGTTGCATTCCAAAATTCATCTCAAATGTGTCAGGGTTCTTTGTGAGCCTGCCATAGCCAGGAAGCTGATGAACTGACTTGTTGGAGGTAGAAACTTATATGAATGTGTAATATGAAGTGTCACTGCAGAACCCACTTTAAAGTCATTTTTATATAGTTAATTTTTGTGTCCCATCCATGCCTTTAACCAGCTGTGAGGTCACCAAGGTCCAAACCTCTGTGATTTGTTTAAGAGCCAAAAATAGAAATTGAAGCTAAATACAACTGGATACATGTTACATTAGTAGGTAGGCTACAATTCACACACCACCATTGATTAAAACACCGCTTATATGCTTATGTAGGCTATGGTGTTAATAGTGTACAGTGTATAATAGTGTATAATGATATTAATATGTAATTATTGCTCTCAAGCATTTTCCTTTTATTTTCAAAGATAGCTACATTTAATATAAATGTACCTACATCTACCTTATAGTAAACCATCAACACAGTCACCACCAACGATGAATCATCATAATTACACACTAAACACATTTAAATATTTTTGAACAAAGATTCAGTAAAATGGATAAGAAATAAATTGACTGGCACCACACACATTACATTAAATGTACACTGTTGATTGTGTACTGGTAAAACTAACATTGTGGTTTCTCCTGTTCAAAGTTTCGTTGGAGGATACAATGGGCTTTGTGCCTGTCTTTCTCTCCTCTACAAGTAAAAGTCTTGAGGCCTGAAAGCTATTAACAAGGTTTGTTCTTCACACTGTAATGGGTTGGGACCAGCAAATTGTTTTCTGTGGTTAAGCTTGTTTGTGCTATAGTCACTAAAACTTGGGGGAAATAGGTTATTTAGAACAATGCAGATGTTCCTTGTGAGATGGAATATCTTCAGACATAGACATTCAATGATGACAAAAAGTAAATGTCAACAAACATGAGGCAGAAACCTGATTAAAATAGTTCTGAGCTGCACAGATGTGTATTAAACAAAGCAAAATATGTCATGCTCTAACTGTGTCTGATTTTGCATCATTGCAACGAATTCCTAAAATGAAGGATTAAAGGATATATAAGACTGATTAGTTGCTGGTTTGAGGTTTCTGTTTCTGCTACAAATG
This sequence comes from Parotocinclus haroldoi, assembly GCA_034779995.1. NCBI lineage: Eukaryota > Metazoa > Chordata > Actinopteri > Siluriformes > Loricariidae > Parotocinclus > Parotocinclus haroldoi. The sequence goes on from JAUZST010000831.1 coordinate 419,891, forward strand.
TAGTGTCATGATCATCAATCAAATGGTGCCACTCGTCCCAGCGGCAAACCACAATGGCATCAGACCAGAACATGCAGAGAAAATAAAGAGCTAAGCTCATGAAAGTCTGAATCCTGCAATTGTAAAACCTCCCCAGGGTGTGCACAGTTACGCTGAAGCATGTACATTCTCTGAGTTTAAAAGTTATGAGATGAATGGAAACAAACAGTTACATTACAGCCACATTTTTAACTAAGACATATCATGCAAGGAAGTAATGCTACATTTTACTGTTAAATAAATTGTCCTTTGAAAATATCTGTATAATGAAAACCTCAAAAGAAATACTGCCTTTGTTTTTAGATTGTTTACTTAATCTATAAGCAACCCATTTAGTGTCACTTAATGGCAAAAACATCAAATCGACCTCATTCTATGTTCATATTCTTCTCTCTGAGCTGCTCCGATTACGGTTCTCCACAGCAGGTCATCCTCTGCATATGAAATTTGGCTTAGATATTAGCTTTACATCAGATACCCTTTCTGATGTAAACCTCCCAACGTTGCCAGACTTGGAAATGTTTTTTGTTGCAACCCCATCTGGGATTTGAACCCAGGTCCTCAAAACCTATCCTATGCAACCTAATAATGTTGTACCTGTAACTATTAAGGTGTCTTACATACACTTATCTCAGACAGGGTTCTTTTGTAAGGGAGGAACTGTTTTATAGTTCTTAGAAAACACAAACAATTGAACTGACAATGACACTGGATGCAATTTTGAGTCGTCTAAACATGATTTCAGCATCACACAATGTCCCTACTGGCTGTGTGAATGCGAACAAAAAACAAATCCTGTAACGAATGTAGTACTTGAGAGAGATCTGAATTACTCCCTAGAACTGATTGTGTGAAATTGCCTATAAACAAAATGGGGGGTGGTGGGTGGTCATCCCACAGCACTCCAGTAACTACGGGGTGCTTGCAGGGAAGGGCTCTGTGCCCCTCACTACAGAAATCCAAAATCTACCTTCATGACAACTACTGAATTGCGTAGGTGTGAAGGTTGAAAACCTTTTTTATCTAACCATGGATATAAGCATCTTGAATGCAAATAGTTTACATTATGATAAGGGAGGCAATAATGGAGCTTTCTGCGTTGTTCTGCTGGTTTTCTTTTAAAGGCCCTAGATCCATGTGAAAATACATGACATCACAGTCTCCATGAAGTACCAAGAGACTGAAAAAAATATCTAGGCACTTCTGCCAAGAAGCATGTTGTGGGATCTTCAGGCTGGTTGGTGATCCAAGACATATGTTTACAACCACACAAAGATTATTCAATGACCACAGAATCAGGCTTTGGCTTGGAGCTTCCAAACTTCTGGCCTAAACCCCATTAAAAACCTATAGGGTGAGCAGAAGAGAAGAGTCAAAAACAGATTATTTAGGACTGTAATATGATCTGGCATCTTCATGCATTGAGGAATGTATCAGATACCTTGCTCAGTTCTGTACTTCAATAGTGTCGTCACTGTGGTCACAATGTCATTGAGACATTGTTGTATCCTACTGTTTGGAATCCTCTCAGTGAGGATCCATTTCCCCAGACCTACAAGACTCTCCAGTCAGAAGAGCTATCTGCAGGTAGTCCATGTCAGAACACAGTAGGCTCAGCTTGGGGCTCTGTCAATATGTTAATATGACACTATCACAAACCACCTGTGGCTATTTCAGTCAGAAGAGCCCTCTATTTCCCCCCAAGTTTCAAGCATGCCATACATCTGCTTTTCCCCAATGCCTGGTGATGAATCAGGTTCCATTCTGTGCCAAAAAGTAAATTAAAATTGCAGAAATAAATCAAATAATTTAGATTTGTTGGAGTGAAATAATTCTTCTCCAGCAGTTTAGGAGTGTTCCATGCCATTTATTTAACAACCACAAAACAAAGCAACTTTTTCACTTGTCTTTCTGCTGCTACCAGACATTTGACTTGTGTCATTCACAGCTGCAGTTATCGGGGTCTTTAATCAATAACACCAATACAATCATATTCTGTATTCTTGCTCTGAGTTTTAATGTTTGCAAATGACGTTGGTTTGGATTTCAGTTCAGTGACTTTTGAAAACTGTCCGTCGCATATGCAGTTTGAAGCTAAATCACAGTAATTAGCTCTTTGTCTTTAACTAAATATATAAGGCAAGCACAGCTGCGTTTTGCCTTGCTGTGTGGGGTGTTTGTGTGGAAGATTGCTGAGTAAAGCTAAGGTGAGCGAGACAGCTGTGAAGCACTCTAAAGGCTCTGTCTGCCAGCCTGTGTTTACCTGACACTTGGACTGACAGCAGAGTGATTGGAAATATCCACCATTCACTGGCGCGAGCCCCTGAGTGCAGCGAAAGTGCCTTTGTAGTCTGGCTGTAATGGTTCAAGTTTGAATTGAAGGTTGAGGGAAAATGCTGCACTCTGGCCACTCTGAGGGAGGAGCTGACACAGTGGAAATGATGCAGGAACAGTCTCAGAGCAGGAGCGCACTGAACCTTTCCAAGCTGTTATCTCAATGCACTCTTCCTAATCTTTCACCATTTATAGGAACAACGGCACCTGTGTGGACAACATCCAACAACACTTTTTATTTTCTCAAACATAGTGACAATGAGACAAACCTACCTTCTACCTAAATAGTCTGTATATACAAAGAATAAATGTCTAAAAACATACATCAATTACACAGGTATTTGTACACAGCTTCCAATTGTGTCTGCTGTTCTTGTTTAGAAGAAGTAAAACTATTCACAATTTTGTCCACATTATAATGGAACATGGCTGAGAAGATTCTGTTCAATTCAGCTGCATAAGCTTTAGCAGATAAGGGTTTGTGTTGGGTTATTTGGCCAGCTCATTCATGTTAATCACAAACATTTTGGATGGTGTTGAGGTCATGGTTCTGTGCAGACATGCTCTTTCTTACCAACATTGTGTTGAAAGGCATTGCCATGCTTCCCTAAACTATTTTGACAGGTTTCTAAGCACAAATATCTCCAGAATGTCATTTTAAGGCACAGTTTCCACAAAAGGTAGGTAGTGTATTTCTTGCATTTGCCAAAACGAATCACCGAACTTCAATGTAACAGTGCACTTAGTTGATTAGAGAAAATATGCCACGTGGGAATTCATTAGAAAAATTCAGCTTGCATTGATCAGGTCTCTAGTTCTGGAGTGGATTAAGAAATAGGAACTTCATATTTAGGGAGGCTACAAGCTCCAGTTTTGTTGTTGTTGTGTTTCTGTCTGTGCTGTGGATTGTTAATATTGGTATTGTCTTTTCGTGTGGACAAATCACGTGAAAGTCATGGTTAACTTTGTACTTGTCACTCTTATATGCTTTAGGCACTTGTTTGTTTAGCCTATTTTATTGCCTGTTCTTACCCTGATGATTTGCTTTTGCCCCATGGATTTCAGACTCTTCTTGTATATAGCTTTGGGCCTTTGGGGCCATGTGTGGGTGACAGGCATTGTTGGCTATTTTGTTTTCTTCCTTGTAGCCTTTCCTTTTCAGGCATCCCAACCCTAGACTGGTTTGTAACATGAGAAACTTTGACTTTTTGTATTTTAAATCAGTAAATTAGTTAATGTTTACGGTAGCAACAAGGTTATAAATATATAGATAAAAGCAAATAAATAGCAAAATGCTTATACAGTCATTTACATAAGTAACAATATAAATGAATATATTTCATTACAGAACATCAGGTAGTAAAGAATGTAAAGTTTTCCCTTTCACACTGAGCAAGTTATGAAAATATGTGATTGTACAATTAATTAGAGCTAAGAAACTAACAACAGACTTAAAATATTATTTCAAATTCAAAGCAGTATATGACTGGTAAAACTGTGCCTCTTCACTAACTCACAAGAACATATGAGTGAGTGTATGAGTGTATTTTACAGTCTTAATCTAAAGACTGTTTACGTATCCGTCCCATTCCACTTGACCCTTGCTTACAATATCTAGATTCCTGTCATATTGCTGAGATCCAAACTGGCAGACTTAACAGATCTTTTGTTTGTTTTTACTTTTGTTGAACGCAACACACCAATCAGGTTAGCATGCACAGACATCTATTTGTTCTTAACACTTTGTATCACTTAGGCTATGTTTAAATTACTATATATTTTAGAGTTGATACACTCTTACAAATAACCAAATGCCCTCCTGAAGTTTTTGTCACTCCAAAGTACAGCTGTTCATGAGTCTTCATTGTTAGGGTGTGCACAGGCTAAAAGGGATACTGTTACATTGGCATAGGTAATAAAACAGCACAACTCATACAGGTTCACATACTGCAGTCAAGAGTTTATTTAAAGCATACATATGCTACTATATGAGCCATTAAATCCTGTGGTTTATGCTCATGATTTAAAAAAAAAGCTTTCATTGTCACTATTACACATTTATCAAGTGAATGACTAAACCACTCCAGTATGAATCCAAAGTAAGACTTTGGCACAGACAAGTACAGACAAGCAGCTTTAATAAACAATCTCTTCACTTGTCCATATTAGCTTATGGTGACACACCTGCTTTTCTTTTATTCTTCTTCTTTCTGCTGCTCTATTTACTGGATGCCACAGCATTCACCCTAATCTAAATGCTGCATTTGGCACAAGTTTTATGTTGAATTGGTGCAAGTCTCCCCATTTATCCAGGTTTTGGACAGAAATTAATAAAAAAAAATTGCAAGTGAGTTTCCAGTGGCATCAGCTGAAGCACTCTGTGTCCTTGTCCTCTAAACACATATACAGTGCTGCTGTTGCTCCTGAACATTCATTATTTCATTATCTTCCTCTCAATCCACACTTGGTCATGGGCCAGCTGATGCCCACCCGGCAACTCAGGGCGCAAGGGCAGGAACAACATTAGATGGGACGCTAATCCATCATAGGGAACACACACACACACAGTCATGCACACAGTTACACACTAAAGGCCACTTTAGAGACACCAATTAACGTAACATGTGTGTCTTTGAACTGTGGGAGGAAACCGAATAACGCGAAGTAAACCCACACGGACTCCACACAGAACACATGGGATTTAACCCAGGACCTTCTTGCTGTAAGGCAGTGGTACTACCCACCCAGCCACCATGCTGCCCACTCCTGAACATAACAGCTTCAAAATAACAGCACAAATTGCCGAAGGCAAGAACCAACTCTAGACATCTAGTGCAAGTCAATCACAGGTGATATTGCATACACTTTAGAAACACCAAGTGACCTAAGACATCAATGGAGTGTGAGAAGAAAATAAAGTGCCTGGGGGAAAGCCACACAGAAACAAAAAGAACATGCAAACTCCACACATGTGGAGTTGTGAGGTAATAGTGTATCTATTGTGCCACCTTGCCTGTCAAGCCAACATTCAATCATTTATTCATTTTCTAATCCGCTTAGTCCTGGTGAGGAACGTGGTATAGCCTGTGCCTACCCAGTAGCACAGGAGGCAAGGCAGGAACAACTCTAGACAGTGTGCCAATCCATACACACAGTCACACAACAAGGGCACTTCAAAAACCTCATTAAGTTTAACACATATGTCATTTGTTTGGACTGTGGGAGGAAACGAGAGTAGATGGACAAAATCTACACCCACACAGGGAAGACTTGCAAAACTTCACACCGGAAGTAGAATTACTGTTCTTCACTGTAGTTGAACTGTCATTATGAGTGTGTCCACGTACTGTCCAGGTGTACATAAGCAACTGGAAACTGATTGTTGTACCTTGCATTTATGTCCTGAGGATATAGAATGAGTACTTATTGTGTGCGAAACTTTTTTAGTGTTTGCATTTTGTGTTGCTGTGTTCGTTTTTGTGTGATAAGTCCAGTTGTATCAAATGGAAACATCAATGGCTACACACAAACATGATAAAAATGATCTTGCTAAAAATGTGAGTGCATTAGAAACGAGTTTTTGTGATGACAAATATTTCACGAATGCTTTGTGATCCAAAACAGTGGAATCCAAACGTGCGTAACATTGCCTTTACAATCGATTACTCTTCATAGGCCATAGCTAAGTCAGAAATGACTGATAGCT